>ML784897.1:130425-170561 GCA_009831015.1 Picea engelmannii | reverse complement strand
ACCAAATTTTAGTTATTTAGATGTCACCTTGCAGCATGTGGACATCGCTTGGTCCTTTACAAGAGTTTGATTACCTAAATCAACTAGATGTCATTGGTACAACCTTGCGGAATTTTAAAAGCCCTAGGAAACTAGCATGTGGAATTTGTGGTTCGTTACTATCCTTTAACTCCCTATGTGTGAGTTAATCTAGAAAAAGCATGAAACTATCCTATATTGAACATGTGGGCATGTGTGGGCCCGTTACAAACTTTTAAACTCTCCTAGTTTTCTGATCTAAGAAAGCAGAAATTCAAACACTATTCTAGCTTTGTTGACATGTGGGCATGTATGGGCCCATTACAAGAATGCGTTTGAAAAATGAAACTAAGAGGGGTCTCGAAAGAGCCATTGTCCTCTCCTAAAAGTTTTGAAAATTTTGTTTTAAAGGGAGATGAGATCGTTTTCGCAATCTTTTTCTGATTCTCAAGATCGCTTGATGGCGTGAGAGAAGAGCATAATCAAGATTGTTACTTGCAACTTCTAGTCCCGAATGTGAGTTTAGATGTGATTAGAATCTGATGTTCAACTTAGATTATAAATCAAAGCAAGCCATACACGTGGCAAAAAGCAAATAAGGGAAAAATGATTTTTATCCACCTAAGTGCCTATGTTTGTTTGACTATCCCCTTTATAAGTTGAGGGGTCTAAGTGGTGCAATATTTAGAGCATGCATGACATCATTCTTGAGAAGGAAACTGAATTTCCCCACATCAAAAACCTTACAATGAAAAATTTGGTTCAAATGCGCGGCTGTTAGTATGGACAGAGGCGCGTTTGGCACCTGCGCGCACACTGTATTAAAAACCAAAGCGCATGTGCACGTCTGTGTGGTGGAAAACCCACGTGCTTCTGATAAATTACTGAGAAAGAAATTCCGAATGGATTTCTCTCGATTCTCCTGTGAATCGACTATCCAGCAGGTCAGCGGAGGCCGGTTTGTGTCCCTGCAGGTTAATAAAACAAAAAGGAAAGTGAATTAAACCCAATTGAGAGAGGATTTGATACCTAACTCCCCAGTGGAGTCGCCAGTCTGTTCGCGTTCAAATGGTCACCAGGTGAGTAAAAGGAGAGCGCTTGCATACCCTGTTGGGTTCGGCAGGGTAGAACAGTTGTGGAGCAAAAAGGGTTAACAGAAACAAAACTAAACTACAACCTAACTATCAACTGAAAGCAAAGAACACTGCGAAAAATAAACAAAAACATCAAACATAAGACACAGGGGTCATCAATGGTTCCAGGTTGGTGCATTAATGAAACCAGAGCACGCTGAAGAAAGAGACCAGAGGTTCCTTCTCCCTCGAGCGGAAGGCTCTTCGGGGCCCTCAACACAATGATTTCCTTACAAATGAGATGAACTGCACTGAGCAGTGAAAGAACTCTCGGTGAATGCAACTGATGGGTTGTTTTCAAAGGAGGAGCCCTTAACCATCTGGACAACATAACAGTGCTTAGAATTCCTTGCCAAAATAGTGTACCCTCATGGCCTTTTATAGCAGCTTCACGGGCGGTCACGTAACCTTCTCCAAGTGTGAATAGGGGCACATTAGGGTTTATTTAGGTCATTAATCCGCCGATTTTGTAGAGCCAACTCTGATTTGAGAGTCAAATCATCTTGGGGGCCGGTCCATAGGCAGTCGGGAGGCCGACCTATGCAATTAATGCGCTGAATTAGTAGATGCACGGGTTTTTGTGTTGACAGGCGCGCATCAAGTGCGCATGCGCTAGAAACACGTTTTTGTCCCGCGCATGTGCGCGCGCAACAAACTGCTGTAAAGCGCCCTTCAATTTTTGGTTACTTTGTATAGTTTTTTTCCCTTCTGGAGTGCTGTGAAATTAATTTAGTGCCATGAGTGACTTCATTGCTGTTTTGATGATGTGGAGTTCTTGTTTCCATGTGCAGATGAAATTTCAGTGATAACAAGAATCCTATCATATGGCTAAGGATAGAGCCATATTTTCTACTCTAAATGAATGTAACACCAAGAAAATATTTTTTGGTGATGATAGATCTCTTAGTGTTGAAGGATCTGTAACAGTTCAAGTAGAAAATGGTCATTTCAATGATGTATTATGTGTTCCAAGTCTTTCTTGTAACCTTCTATCAGTATATCAAATCACTCATTTAGGTGAAGGTAAAACCGTAGAGTTTTCACCTCACCAAGTTGTAATCAAAGATCTAGAAGATCCTAAGCATGTTATTGCAAATGGAATTGTTGATGATATTACCAGGCTGTACAAATTTGACAACTTTAGGTCATCATATTTTTCGTCAATTTGTTTTTCTCATAGCGATGACTTGAGCAAAATTTGGCATGAGCGGTTTGGTCATCTAAATTATCGCTCATTGCAACAACTATGTAATCAACAGAGGTGACTAGTCTTCCTCTTGTTTCATGTAGAGATGGTGTTTGTGCCGGTTGTGTTCTCGACAAACATCATCGGGACAGTTTTGACAAATGTGCCTCTTGGCATGCCTCAGATCATTTGCAACTTGTTCATAGTGATTTGTGTGGTCCACTTTCGTCTCCTTCTTTTTCTAGGTGCAAGTGTTTCTTAACTTTCATTGATGACTTTTCCAGATGTACTTGGGTTTACTTCTTAAAACTTAAGAGTGAAGTTTTTGACAAGTTTTTGGCCTACAAGGCCCTTGTAGAAAAGAAATCTGGACATCAAATTCAAAGGTTAAGAACAAATAATGGAGGAAAATATGTGAACAATAATTTGACAATTTACTGCACTACACAGGGAATCCAAATGCAACACATTGTTCCATATACACCACAACAAAATGGTTTTGTTGAGAGAAAGAACCACACATTAAAATAAATGGCTAATTGTCTGATCCAATCTAAGCGATTAATTCTAAAGTATTGGGTGAAAGCCATCAACTGTGAAAATTAGATAATAAATCGCACTCCCACAAAGGCTCTTAAAAATATAACACCAGAAGAAGGTTGGACTAAAATTAAACCAGATGTAAGTCACTTCTGTGTATTTGGTAGTATAGCATGGGCTCACATTCCTGATGAGAAAAGGAAAGAATTGCAGCCTAAAAGTGAGAAGTGTATATTTGTTGGTTATTCTGAAGATGTCAAAGGTTACAAACTTCTTCAATCACATTGTAATGAAATTATTATTAGAAAAGATGTTAAATTTGATGAAAATCTCTTGGCCCACAAGCCTAATTCGGTGTTTGTGCCTTCTTTGGCTTATGAGCCTAATTCGACGGTTGTGCCTTCTTCGACCTGTGAGCCACATTCGATGTTTGTGCCTTCTTCTAATCTAGTTTCTTTTCCAGATGATGACAGTGAGAATGAAAATCCACCTCCGCTTGCTCACCCTCCTCCAGATGAGTCCTTAGAACTTGAACCAACACTAGCTCCACCGCTTCCTAGATGGGTCCGTTCAACATGAGAAGTAGCTAGTGATATTGTCGGTGATCCTTCAGATCAACGTCAGACACGTTCACAGTTCCAACGAGCCTATTTTCTTTTGGCTCAATTTTCAGAAACTCATGATCCAGAGACATTTGTAGAAGCTTCAGGTCATCCAGATTGTGATACAACAATGAATGAAGAGTATTGTTCTTTAATGGAAAATGATACTTGGGATCTTGTACCTCTTCCAAAAGGAAGAAAAATTGTTAGATGAAAATGGGTCTACAGAACTAAGTATGCATCATATGGAAGTGTTGAAAGAAACAAGGCTTGGTTAGTTGCCAAAGGATTTTCCCAAGTTGAAGGAATCGACTATAATGAAACCTTTTCCCTTGTAGAGAAAATGAATTCCATTCACCTTGTTCTTGCCCTTACTACCTCACATAAATGGGAGATCCATCATATGGATGTTAAATCTACCTTCTTACATGAATATATGTAAGAAGAAATCTACATGGAACAACCTCCTGGCTATGTCCAGAATGAATCTAGCCTTGTTTGTCGCCTCAAGAAATCTCTTTATGGTCTCAAGCAAGATCCCTAAGCTTGGTATGCCAAAATGGAAAACTTTCTTATTGCCACTAGATTCTCTAGATGCCATTCTGATCCTAATGTCTATACCAAGAAAGTAGGAAGCCATCTCATAATCCTTTTCCTTTATGTTGATTACCTTATCCTTACTGGTAATGACTCAAACTTTTAAACCATGTGAAAACTAGCCTTAAGAAGAAATTTGAAATGACAGACTTAGGATTTTTGAACTATTTCCTTGGCCTCCAAGTTTTGCAAACCAATGAAGGAATTTTTATTTCCCAGTCTAAGTATGTTTGTGACCTTCTTCATCGATTTCACATGGACGATTGTAAACCAACCCCTTCTCCCTTCCAGTTTGGAGTCAAGCTTACTATCACCTGTACTTCTCCTGAAGTTTATGCCACCTTGTACCATCAGCTAGTTGGTAGCCTCTTATACTTGACTCATACCCATCCTGATATTTCCTTTGTTGTTGGTCTTGTTGCCTGGTATATGCAAATTCCCCATGAAATCCATTGGAAAGAATCTAAAAGGATACTTCACTATGTTCATGGTACAGTTCAGTTCGTGATACATTATAGTTCAGGGGGACTCCTTTATTGGTTGGTTTCACTGATTCAGATTGGGCCGACGACCTTGATGATCAGAAGTCTATTGCAAGTTATGTTTTCATCCTTGGTTTAGGACCTATTACTTGGGCCTGTAAGAAACAACAGGCTATTGCACTTTCTTTAGCAGAAGCAGAGTACTGAGCAATGGTAAATGCAAGTTAGGAAGCCCTATGGCTTCAACATATCCTTTCAGAGTTTGGATTCCAACACCAGCATCTGACCAACCTTTTGTGTGACAATTAGAGTGCCATAAATCTTTCCAAATACCCATTTTAACATTAGTGTAGCAAACACATCAAGCTACACATGCACTTCATCATAAAGCTCATTCATGATAAAGTTATTGAAGTGATATTTTTCCCTACAGAAGATCAAGTTGCAGACATTTTCACAAAGCCTCTTACACAAGTGAAGTTTTCTAAACTTCAATCTATGTTAGGAGTTCAAGAAGTTGTCATTAAAGGGGGATAGGCTCTAATTCCTCCTTCCTTCTCCTATTGTGTCACTATTGTAAATCCTTCAATCCTATCCCAAGTTGTTTTTAAGGGGGGATGTTAGGATATTTAGACACTTAGGAGTTAGTTAATATCTACTTGGTCTATTGTGTCGTTAGGTAAAATTGTGTTTTCTAGTGTGTTTCTTTAGTATGCATTAGTAGTTAGTAAATCTGATGGTCACTACATGTTCTTGACATAGAGTGATCCGACGGTTCATACTCTCCTCGATATTAATGACCATTGATCAGTGGATTAACACTTGAGTGGTCCATGATCTCTATTTAAAGAGCATGGAGGGTCATTTTCTGATGATCGATTGTGAAAAACTCTCTTGTAAAATATCTCTGTAATCTTTTTCTTTGCATTAATCAACTACTCCAAGTGGTCACATTGGCTGGGGCCGTGGATGTTTCCCCGTAGGGGTTTTACCATGTGAAAAAATTGGTGTGTTGATATTTGATCTGGTTATGTGAGTGATTATTGAAGGTGTTTGTCCTCTGTTGAAATACATGTGTTGTCGAACACTCCAGTTAGGAAATTTAATAAAATTCCTTCTGGATCCTTCCAAAAAATATTTTATCCTAAAATGCAGTACTTCATAGCCTTGAGTTTAATATATCTGGCCTTAGATTTGTCCCATGATGGATGACAACTTAATTTATGTAGGTACAAAACTACATCCTTATACCAATCAGATTTAGAAGATTTAGGGCTTACCTTCAAATATGGTTCTTGTGTTTCATCTCCTTCAAGGTCTACCTCCATGATGCGTGTTGATAAATAATTCATGTCTAGGGCTCTACAATTTGATTCATCTAGTATTTTGGAAAGCCCTTGTCCATTTGTAAACTTTGTGGGGTTTATCTCTAAATCATACTCTTGAAGTTTGAAAATCCATTTTTCCCTTCTCCCTTCACTATCAGGATGTGTAAGGATGTCTTTTATTGCACTAGTGGGTACATAAGAAAATATCTTAGAGTGAAATATATATACTCTAAATGCTTTCAATTCCTTGACTAGGGAATATATTCTTGTTTTTCCAAGCTGATATATTTCTATTCAACATATCTTAAAGATATACTAAAGAAGGCTATGGGATGCTCCTGATTTTCTTCATTTTTCTGCAACAACACAACAACTATTGTATGTTTTGAGGAAAAAGAGAAAATGGAAAACTCTTTATCATAGTTGTTACACATTATTTTGGTCACTCTAGTGATGTCTCTACAATTATGTGTTCAGGCTCTCATAAGGACTTTTTGCCTGAGAAAAGTGACTACTGTCTTCTTCCACAAAACATATTTTTAAGATGAGTTCACGGGCTGACTATGTTGTAGGGTGTGAGAATCTTTATTCTTGTAGGCAGCCCTATACCTAGCCTACGAGGTGTTCAGATTTTGCTCTATAGGTAGGGTGTGAACTTGTTTTGAAGCTTAAAAGAAAGAGGAAGTTACGAAGGTTCTAGAAGAGTATATTCTAGAAAATGAGTTGGAATTCACATGGTTGGCATCCTATTGACTTCTCAGATTTAGTGGGATCATCCTCATCCCTTTAACCATCTCTCCTTCTCCTATATAATGAAGGGTTTCTCAAGGAAGAGGTTAAGCAAGATTGAATGGAGAATTGATGAAATAATTGTGTGAAGAACCCTGCTTGGATTGAAGCTTGAAGATTCTATTTGACTATCAAGTTGTACTAGATATTCTTCATGCAAGTGTAGAGCAAGTGTGTGTGTTGGAACCAAGGACTACTAAAAGGAAGCTTGCGACATCAAGGCGATCTGGTTGCTTCATTCATTTCCTGTTGAGAGAGCAAGAGAGAGTTGGGAGAAGTTGAGCTTGAGAAGAGAGACAACATTTACTGAAGGAGAGCATGCATCCCAAGGCAAAGAGCAACATGGATTTTGAGGCAGCAGGCAACAAGGAAGAATAGGCCATACAGTATGAATTTCTGAAGACCGTACAACAATAAATGTGCATAGAAATCGAGGTGGACAACAACTTTGTGTTCTAAGACTATTGGCATGATTTTCAAGGCTATCGTACAACATTTAATTGGCACAAAAATTGAGGAAGGAGCTGGGCACACTTTTCTGGGTGAGAAAAGTTCATATAGTCCATACGGACCTACAAAGAAATCGAGGGTCGTACCACAGAAAATTTTGGGCACGCTTTTCAAGGCATTTTTCCTGCTAGGTTTTTCATACAGTCTTGGCAGAATTTTGGGCACAAATTTTGATACAGTCCATACAACATTAATTGCTGGGACAACCGTACAATTGTACGGATTTCTGGTTCAAAAATTGAGGAGAAAATCTACAGGAATGTCCAGATAAGTTTGTGTAAATTTTTGAAGATGAATATGTTGTAAAATAAATTTCTCAGAAGCTCAATAATAATAAAAATCCCTCTCTCACTAGTTTTCCCCTTGTGGGTTTTTCCAGGGTCGAAGTTAGACCGAAAATTCTTGTGTCTAAATTTTCTGAGTTTTGCATACTGTTGATATTTTATTTCTGCATTGAAAACAATGTTCAGAATCCTCATTTTTCAGTTCTGAAGTTTATTTTCTGTTAAGTTTTTATATGCTAAAACTGTGCTAAAACTGGGTTTGGGCATTTAACTTTGGCTGAAAAATCAGCGAGACTGAAACTGGGTTGCGGTCTGAAATTTTAACATGGTATCAGAGCTGAGTTGAAGGGAAGCAGAGATTTCAACAGACAGAAAGTTGGGACAACAGACACTTCACAGGGCAGATTTTTGAATTTGTGATTTTTAGCAGAAAAAGGGTCATGGCTACTGGTTTGAGAGTTGAGGACAGACTTGATGGGGCAGAAAATTTTGGTGCTTGGAAGGAGAGGATGATCTTTCTTTTGCAAGAGAACGATTTGTGGGACATTGTGGAGAATACCACTACTCATCCTGTTGTGGTACCTATTGATGTTACTCTTCTTCCAGCCTATACTAAGAAGAGTATCAAGGATAAGAGATTTATTCTTGATGCCATCAAGGATCATTTGATTCCTCACTTGACGGGGAAGACACATGCCTATGAGATGTGGGAGTCTTTGACTAAATTGTACTAGAGTACAAATGAGAACCGGAAGATGGTTTTGAGGGAAAAAATAAAGAGCATAAAAATGACCAAGGCTGAAAATGTGGTCACATACCTTACTAGATTGACACAGGTAAGGAATGAGCTTGGAGCTATGGGGGAAGCCATAGTTGACAGTGATCTTGTGAGAATAACAATGAATGGTGTTTCCAAACAATGGGTTGTTTTTGTGGAGGGCATTTTTGCTAGAGAGAAGCTTCCCGATTGGGAACGTCTTTGGGATGACTTTGTACAGGAGGAGACCCAGAGAGGTTATGTACATGGCAGTTCATATACTGGTCATGAGGAGGAGAATGTGGCTCTTGCTACCACTAGCAAGAAGAAGTTCAGAAAGGGTCCAAAGGGAGGACAGAAGCCCAAGGGTGAGCGAAAGAAAGACATGAGCAAAGTCAAGTGCTTTGCTTGCCATAAGTTTGGGCATTATGCAGGACAGTGTCCAAACAACAAGAAGAAACAAACAACAACTTCAATAGAGGTGGAAGAGTTTTCCACCAAGTTTGACAAGTAATTTTCCTTGATTGCATGTCTATCCTCGAGGACCAATACTACAGATGCTTGGTATATTGATAGTGGTGCCTCTCTCCATATGAAAATAGCTCGTGAGCACCTGACAGATCTTACTTAGTGTGGAGATGCAGAGGTAGTGTTTGGTGATGACCGGGAGGTCAAGGTGGATGGTTGTGGGACCGTATCATTTCGGAGGGAGTCTTTGCCTCCCATGACTTTGATAGAGGTTCTTTATGTTCCGAGATTGAAGAATAACTTAGTATCAGTTTCTACTATTGAGGAGAAGGGCTATGAGATCTTGTTCCATGATGGGCAGGTGCTCCTTTTCCCCAGAGGGTCTAGCATCACTTCAACCAAAGTGATTTGTACTAGACATGAGAGGCTATACAAGTTATTGTTCTAGCCAGTGCGAGCATTGATTCATTCTACCAGCAACAACAGTGATCTATGTGAGATATGGCACATGAGGATGGCACATTTGCACCATGGGGCTTTGAGAGTTCTGAGGGAGATGGTGACGGGAGTTCTAGATTTCAGTTCAAAGCACCATGAGTTGTGCAAGGCGTGTACCTTGGGAAAGTACACCAAGACTACTTTTCCAAGAAGTGACAGTAGAGTAGCAGGGATACTTGATTTTATACATTCATATGTATGTGGCCCGATGTCTTCGGCATCGTTGATTGGATCCCTATACTATATTGTATTCATTGATGACTTCTCTCGGAAGTCCTGGATTTTCTTCATGAAGACCAAAGGACAGGTCTTCAGTTGGTTCCAAGAGTTCAAAGATCTTGTGGAGAACCAGATAGGGAAGAAAATTAGAGTCCTGAGATCAGACAATGGGGGTGAGTATACCTCCAAGGAGTTCATGGATTTTTGTGCAGGAGAGGACATCAGGAGGGAGTTGACTGTTCCTTACAACCCATAGCAGAATGGGGATGTAGAGAGGAAGAACGGGGCTATCGTTGGGGCTGCGAGAGCCATGCTACATTATCAGGGTTGCCACTATTTCTATGGGTTGAGGCATGCTACACTGCAATTTATCTGTAGAATAGGAGTCCTCACAGGGTTGTGGGGAGCATGACTCCTGAGGAGGCTTTCTCTAGGAAGAAGCCTGAGGTGGGGCACTTTCATATTTTTGGGTGCATCACTTATTCATATGTCCCTTATGAGAAGAGGACAAAGCTGGAGCCAATGGCAAAGAGAGGGAACTTTGTTGGGTATAGTGAGACTTCAAAGGCTTTCCGTATTTACCTTCCTTCCTTGAGAAAGACTGTCTTGAGGAGGGATGTCAGATTTGAGGAGGATAGAGCCTTTAGGAAGTCTAGAGGGACAGAGAGAGGTGAGAAGTCTTCATATCATATCCAGGTGAGCCTGCAACAGACTATAGTAACACAGAGTTCGAGGCCACTAGCTTCAGTGACTACAGGTTCACAGGTGACAGGGCCACAGAGTTCAAGTTCGCAGGCTACCCATCCACAAGTTTTAGGATCAGGTACTTTAGGGTCTACTACAGGATCATTGTCTTCATCAGATGGGGTTGAGTAGGGAGAGTCCCCTCCATAGGACACTACTTCAGAGAGGAGGAATCCCAAGTGGCTTTAGGACACTTTGAGGGAGGCACAGGGTTTAGTGGGGAATCCCAGATAAGCAGTGAGGGAGGGTAAACCTCCCGAGAGGTTTTGAAACTACATCGCAATGATGAGCAGTATTCGGGAGTCTGAGCCTTCCACTTTTGAGGAGGCCTCTAGTAGATAGGTGTGGAGAGATGCCATGATGGAAGAGTACAATTCCATCATGAAGAACGATGTCTAGGAAGTTGTTCCTAGACCTGAGGAGAAGTCAGTGGTGACTTATAGATGGCTTTACAAGCTAAAGCATGCTATGGATGGAAACATTGAGAAGTAAAAATATTTCTTTGTGGCTTGGGGGTTTTCACAGGTTGAGGGAGTTGACTATGATGAGACCTTTGCGTCGGTTTCTAGATACACTTCAATCAGGGCACTGATCTCCATTGCAGTAGAGATGGGTTGGAAGATCCACCAGATGGATGTGAAGACCACATTTCTGAATGGTCTTATAGAGGAGGAGGTGTATATTGAGCAGCCATTGGGATTTGAGGTGCATGGGAGAGAGTCTCATGTGTGTATACCAAAGAAGGCATTGCATGGGATGAAACAAGCTCCCAGGGCTTGGTATTCGAGGATAGATGCCTATTTGCAACAATTGGGTTTTGAGAAGAATGAGGCGGATCCCAACCTATACTTCATTATGGTTGGAGAGGATCCTCTCATTCTTCTTCTTTATGTGGATGATATTTTTATTATAGGGGCAGAGAGACTCATCAACATATGTAAGGAGAGCCTTGCTTCAAAGTTTGAGATGACAGACATTGGACTGATGCATTATTTCTTGGGATTGGAGGTTTGGTAAGAGCCTGGACACATCTTCCTGAGATAGGGGAAGTATGTGTGTGATATTCTGAGCAGATTTCAGATGGGGGATAGCAGGCCCATGACCACTCCCATGATTACCAACTGGAAGAAGCTTCATGCTTCTGAGTCATAGTTGATGGATCCCACTTTGTATCGTTAGTTGATTGGGTCATTGATGTATTTGGTCAATACTAGGCTAGATATTTGTTTTGTTGTTAACACTCTCAGCCAATTCATGGTGGAGACTAGGAGAGTGCACTGGGTGGTAGAAAAACATGTGCTCAAGTATCTTTGTGGTACGGTATATTATGGTTTGGAATATCATAGAGGAGATGGAGTTCGTCTGGTTGGCTATACAGACTCAGATTGGGTAGGATGTGTCAATGACAGGAAAAGCACTTCAGGGTGTTGCTTCAGATTGGGATCAGTAGTTGTTTCTTGGTTCAGTCAGAAGCAGAAGTCGGTGGCTTTGAGTTCAGCAGAGGCTGAGTATATTGTAGCTAGTCAGGCTAGTTGTGAGGTCCTTTGGCTTCGAAATATGCTGGTGGGATTGTTCAGTGTGCAGTTGAGGCCTACCGTGATTTACTGTGATAATTAGAGTTGCATCAAACTCTCAGAGAAAACAATTTTTCATGACTGGTCTAAGCATATCGATATTCGGTATCACTTCATCTGTGATTATGTTCAAAGAGGAAATGTGGAGCTATAGTACATATATACAGATGAGCAGGTTGCAGACATTCTCACCAAGGCATTGAACAAGGGCAAGTTTGTATTTTTCAGGGACAAGCTTGGAGTGGTGAATAACACTTTCCTTGGTATGAGGGAGTGTTAAATTTTTAATTAAAATAAAGTACCAAGGCAAGTGTTTCTCTTCCCTAGGCGCCTAAGGGGGAGAAAGTGCCTAATGTGGGTCCTAGTCAAATTAATTTGTGAGATGCAAATTAAATGATAAATTTATGACTAAAGTGAGGGTGAGTGAAGAGACACCTAATCTTAGTCACTCATCTAATCTAATCTCAACTGTTATATTAGAAAATCCCTCACCTTCCTTCATGAGGTCGATTAGGGCAAGAGAGCGCACCCATTCTTGGGTATTTCATTCATTTCTTGTTGAGAGAGAAAGAGAGATATGGGAGAGGTTGAGCTTGAGAAGAGAGATAACATTTTCTGAAGGAGAGCATGCATCCCAAGGCAAAGAGAAACACAAATTTTGAGGCAGCATGCAACAAGGAAAAACAGGTCATACTGTATAGATTTCTGAAGACCGTACAACAATAAATGTGCATAGAAATCGAGGTGGACAACAACTATGTGTTCTGAGAGTATTGGCATTCTTTTCAAGGTTGTCGTACAACATTTAACACAAAAATCGAGGAAGGAGTTGGGTACACTTTTCTGGGTGAGAAAAGTCTGTACAGTCCGTACGGACCTACACTGAAATCGAGGGCCACACCACAAAAACATTTGAGCACATTTTTCAAGGTGCCGGCATGTTTTTCAAGGCATTTTTCCTGTTGGGTTTTCCGTACAGTCTTGGTAGAATTTTGGGCACAAATTTCAAGACAGTCTGTACAACATTAATTGTTGGGACAATCGTATAGTTGTATGGATTTCTGGTTCATAAATCGAGGAGAAAAGCTACAGGAATGTCCAGATAAGTTTGTGTAAATTTCTCAATATGAATATGTTGTAAAATAAATTTCTCAGAAGCTCAATAATAATAAAATGCCCTCTCTCACTGGTTTTCCCCTTGTGGGTTTTTCTAGGGTTGAAGTTAGAACGAAAATTCTTGTGTCTAAATTTTCTGAGTTTTGCATACTGCTGATATTTTATTTCTGTGTTGAAAACAATGTTCAGAATCCTCATGTTTCAGTTCTGAAGTTTATTTTCTGCTAAGTTTTTATATGTTGAAACTGTGCTGAAACTAGGTTTGGGCATTTAACTTTGGCTGAAAAATCAGCGAGACTGAAACTGGGTTGGGGTCTGAAATTTTAACGACCCAAGTATATTTATGGAAATGATATCATGAAAGGTTAATGGGGTGATGAAATGTGGATAATGATGAAGGGAAAGGTGGATGAAAATAGGAAAGTTCTAAGCCCCAACATGCTCCCCAACTTAACGTGTTGCATGCCCTCGTGCAACCATGCATGGATCTTCTCAAGAAATATTTGGCATCTGAATGTTGGCTTTGAGTGATGGTGATGAATGTTTCTAGGATGGGATTTACATGAGTAACAACTGAAATTTTCTTATGGTTTTTTCTTGTGTGACAACCATGAATATAAAGAATGTTGGTTCTTGTGTTAATAACATTCATTTAATTATTTGTTCTCTTGTTGTTATGATAATAATTTTCCCATATTATTACTGGAAAATATATGCTATCAATGTGCATAAGGAAACATCACTGAGTGTAAGAAAGCCCTTTTTTTGTATATTTGTGAATCATGCCAATGTGTATATCAGTGCTTATAAAGCAAAGCACAACAGAGTATCATTGGAAAAGAAGTGTTCATAAATGGTAAATGAGATGAAAAATGGAATGATGGTAGTGAAAAAATGGAGTAATGATAGTGAATAAAGTACCCTACCCCCCAAATTAACTTGTTTCATGTCCTCATGCAACGTGGCATAAGTCATAGAAGTGAAAAGGAA
Source organism: Picea engelmannii (assembly GCA_009831015.1). Lineage (NCBI taxonomy): Eukaryota > Viridiplantae > Streptophyta > Pinopsida > Pinales > Pinaceae > Picea > Picea engelmannii. The sequence goes on along the minus strand of ML784897.1, from coordinate 156,726 downwards.
AGGGATCTGGGTAAGGGAATTTTCCAAATTATTCATTGCTAGCAGTTGAGGAATTACATGATTAAAGTTTATAAAATAACATACCTCCACTTACCCAACATGTTGATGAACTATGCAAGAGGAATATGGTTGATGTGGCTGGCAGAGCATGGAAGATGTCACTGGTGCAGGATCATATGAAAAGTGATTGTTGTTGTAGCTATGACTGTCCTGACTGTTGGATCGGAGAAAGTGAAGTGGAGGCATATGAACTGTTGTTGAATGAATCATGGAAAAGAGGAAATATGAAAGTGGAATTGTAGTACTCTCAGATAGTTGAATTCATGTTGCTGCAACTACTGATAGATTCATGAAAAGTGTATAGTCTTCACCTGTGGCTAAACCTGATGGTACAATTCTAATCATGCAAATGAATGTGTCGATGTTGAGCATGAAAAGAAGTCATTGGATTACCAACCAATGATGAATGTTGTTAACCAATGCGAGGAAACTCATCATTGATGTCAATGAGTGCCAAGGTACCCAAGTACATCGTGTGAAGTGTGAATGAATGAGCTGATGTCGAGCCACTTGCAAGATCTGACTATCAAGGGACATTGATGTATTCCCATGATTGTTAGTGAAAGAACTTTCCATTAAGGCATGCAAGCCTCTAGGTACTCAAAATGGACTCTAGTCTATATCCCAGATAAGGTGTTGAGGTCAATGGGGCAAGACTTGTTGAAAGGTGGGCCTTAAGGAATCCCACATTAGTCAATGCAAGTTCTGATAAAAAGAGTGGTAGGACTATAAATGAAAAGATCTTAGGAGTAACAATGCTTATGGAAAGGCAATGTAGTCATAGAAAGGGAGCTGGATAGTTTTATTGACAAGGAAAAATGAGCGGGAAAGGATAAAGAAATGTATGTGACTTAGAAATATAGGCATGTGCAAAGTTGTGAAGGATAATTCAATGGAAGATGGGCTTCAACATAGGGATGACCAATCTTCTTTGAAGGAGAAATGGTGAAAGACATTCATGACACAAATGGGTTTAGGAAAAGGTTTATTTTTTTATGTTTTACCTAAGATTTTTATTATATATATATATTATAGATTTTTATAATAAAACAAACAACAATTTTTTTTTTGTTATCATAATCCTTTTATAATAAAACATAAAAAAAAATAAAAAAATAAAGCATGCCTTTAAACCATTGAGGACATCAATAATCCATACATTGAGGATATGAAATACCTTAATGACAATAATCATCTGAATTTTCTCTCTGGGAATGCCTCAAATTTTCCTCTCGATATCTTCGATTCCTTATGTTTCCTAGGAGAATGTGTAAAGACGTTCAGAGTACATTCCAGAAGAGAATTTAACCTCCAAATCCAAAGCCAACCACAGTTTCCAAGATCTTCACATGGGGAAGAATAGAATGTGAACTGAGTATGCAAACTAGGCCGTATTTATCTCTAGAACCGTCCTCTGAATCGAAAAATCACGGCACAACTGACAATACACAAAGCACTTAGTTTCTGATGACACAATCCTGCATCAATTTTCATGTGAATTTGCTGGTATGCCAAGCTTGCTTTCTGCAAGTTGATTCTTGATGCTTCCATTAGTTGCAATTTCAGGCCAGATTTCACTAAGGTTTTGATCGCTTGATCACGACAATGCCCAAGTAATCCACAGGTCGCGTGCAAAGAGAGAAGTCGAGTCTAAATCTTGGAACGAAAATAAAGTATCTCCCTGTAGTCGAGGAATTCTAACATCGAGATTGTCTTTTCCTACATTTTCTTCAACTTCTTCCATGATAGACGCCTCTTTTGGCAAGATAATTAATTCACTTGTACGAGAATTTCTAGAGATGCTTTCACACAATATTTTCTGCTTCTCAATCTCGTGACTCAATATCTGTCGCATAGAAGATGAAAGGACACAATGCCTCAAAGATGGTGGTGACAATATGTACAACAATGAAGAACCAACTTCCACCACCTTATAATCAAAGTGAAAAATATATCTTGAAACAGTTGGTGAAATTCTATTCATCCATGATTTCAATAAATCCTTCTTTCCAGTGAAGGTTGCCCTGTACTTTTGGCCACTCAATATTTGGATTTTCTACTTGGGCTATTAGATGTTGGATAGAAGTTTCACCTTTCCAATTGTCTCATACCCAAATTGTTTCTGCCAGGAAACTGACACCAGAGAGAGGAATCTTTACTCACCTAAAACTATTTCTACCAGGCAAGCGGTCTCAACTGAAGAGTATTTTTCAGAGAAAGACCGGAGATAGAGGTATTTTGTCCATTGACCATAACAAATCCATAGAAAATGTATCCCAATAAATCTGGCATTGATAACACTTAGCATTTTCCTTCCCTCCAAGTTGTTGCACGTTCATACACGTTTACCAGCCATTGTTAGAAACACAATATCGCTCGATTTAGTAAACACGACAACATACCTTCCTATGGTTTCTCATGTGCAATTATGTGCTGGCGCGCTGAGAAATGGAATCCATTCGTAACAAAATAAAGGGCATTCAGTTTTGTTTTAAAGAATATAGAAAGATCATAGATCCACAACGGACATGTCCCAATCAACACGGATTTCAAAACACTGGTGCCCATCATGGAAAACTTGTAGTCCTGGCTGAGAACGCGTCATTTGTTAAAAGCATACTCAAGAATACCATTTTCAATTTTTGGGAGTGCAGCAACGTGACACGGAGGCTGACAGTCTGGAAATGATATCCCCGAGAAGATCACTACAAATCACATTAATACAACCAAATTGGATTTAGTCTTGCAACCTTTGACAAAACAAATTATGTATTCCATTGGTATCAAAGATACTACGAGGAGATAAACATAAATCTTAAAACTGGATTTCAGGGTATATGCTAAGAAAAAAATAGATCTGCTTACCTGGTCGACCCCTCTCGACATGAACTTACCTACTCATTTCTTTAGTTAGTTATTCCAGTGCACCTTTATCCTGTTCAGTTCTTCCATGCAACCTGAACTCATTGTTTCTTTATTTACATTACAACTGTGAGTAATATGCAAGCAAATATTTCTGCATAGTGAAATAAAGAATTTTGTTTTAACCAAATTAGGGTCCCGTGCAAGTTATTGACCGCCTACATATTTGATTCCCTACTGGGGACTAGAGGCTATATATATATATATATTTAGATCACCATCAAGAAATCACATTCGTGATTTGTAGTCTCATTGTGCACACTCAGGACGAGATTCTTAGGAGGTCTTGTATATACCTACCACAAGGTCCATTGTCAGTATTAGATACAAAGGGGTTTCAAGTCTAGTCAAGACAGAGGTGGACTGGATAGGTTGAGGCCATGCATTCCAGGTTGTGGGTGGGAGAAATATATGATCTTCAGCTTCATTCTTGTGTGTACGGCCTAGGAATAGTATTTTTTTTTTTTTGCTAGCCTGTGTGTGTCATAGTCAAATTATTGATGGGAAAAAACATAAGAACCCTGCAAGTTGTTTATTTATTCAATCAAGCTTATGAGGTGGATTCTGTGCATTTAAAATTCATGATATATTGTTTTGTTTGCAGGGTTATTTTCAGACATTTACAAGATAAGAAATGAAGGCAATAACATGGTGCGCAAAACAAAAAATACACTAGGCTGAAGTTTAAAAATGAGATTGGATGAGTTCTATGTCACCTGCCTCTTATCTTGCATAAATTTCAGACCTTCTTATTCATTTTTTTTTCTTTTTAATATTTTTTCTAACGTACTTACTGTTTTATTATCTTGATTTGCAGACAGAAGCATGCACAAATTTTATTTATATATTTATATTTTAAAAAAATAAAAAATGATTTCGCAAACTTATTACAAATTTTTGAGAAAATGGAAGATGAAAAATAGATTAGGAAAAATTTTATTTTTTCAATTAATTGATATTCTTGAAATTAATTAATCAGTCATCCTACTTTCTGATCCTCGCGATCGCACAAAGCGTGGAGGAGAGCGTACTTATTCGAAACAAATAAAAAAATTGAAAAAAAAAATCCTACCTTCTCTATGCTAATTAGATTTAACAATTAGTTACATGTAATTAAGCTTCCAGTGGAGCCATTCACGCATCAACAATAAAAATATGTTGTCTTTCAATTTTGAAAATGACAATTGAAAATATGTAAGAACGTGTGAAATTAGTTGTTAAAATTGTGAATTAAGAAAATAAAAAGAAAAACTAAATGTATCTAACCTAGTACTCGCTTGAAACCATCGTTCGATCAATCTTTCATAAGTGCGTTGTTCCTCACTCAGATCATGTTGTAACTCCTCTTCATCTTCCTTGATCTCCTTTTCAATCAACTGTTCATCATTGTATGCATAAGAGTCTTCAGATGTTGGATCTTCAATTGTTTCTGGAGGAGTATTTGAATCTTTGATCCTTGTCAATATCTTCTCTTCCTGGGAAGAAGAAATCCCAACATCTTTTAGGATCTGAGTGAGTACTTCCAAGATAACATTCATTATTAAACCATGTTAAAGGAGGATTCTTACAACACCCAAATCAAAATGAAAAAAACTTTAAATAAACACACTCTTGCTAAAACATGAAAAAAATTACTTTTCACAACTGCAGAAATTAAACCCTCTTGATAGTTGGTAGGGACAGTGAGGAATCTACACTGAAGCAACTCTATGACCCTTAGAACCAACACATGTAGACCACACTTGAAGAAATTGAAACTAATCTTACAGAAATTGAAATTTGCATAAATTTAAATTACTTCTACTTAGTTGGTAGGGAGAAAATGAGGAGTCTCCTCTCACGAGCTTCCATGGCCCCTTACCAACATGTCTAGATCACACTTGTAGAAATTGAAACTAATCTTGCAGAAATTGAAATTACTTCTACCTAGTTGGTAGGGAGAACATAAGGAGTCTCCTCTCATGATATTCTATGTCCCCTTACCAACATGTCTAGATCACACTTGAATAAATCAAACACTCTTGCATAAATTGAAATTTGTAGAAATTGAAACTACTTTTACCTAGTTGATAGGGAGAACATGAGGAGTCTCCTCTCACGAGCTTCTATGACCCCTTACCAACACATATAAATCACACTTGCATGATTTAAAATGAAAAATAAACTAATACCTCAATCCATCGTGCTTCCTCGGCAACAACGCCAAAATGTTGGGCTCTAAATATGTCCTAAAATATAACCTCTATGCATCATCCGAAGGTAGGCACTGGCACAAGCATTTTACTTTTTGCCTACATAGGTTCTTACCTTCCATTTTCAATCCCCTTCCTCTAGAGATACAACCCCTGCAAATGGATAACAATAGTAACAAAAGGAACAACAATTGTTCCATTCAAATGAACAACAAAAGGAACAACAATCATAAAAAGGGAATGGCAGTCGTTATATTGGGCCAAACTAATGTTGTATTAATTGAGTTATAGTACTTGCCCAACTATCTAATTTTTCAATTAGAGGTTCGTAAACTTACAAAGCACACGCAAAGTATATGAAATATTGAGGTGGGACTAATCTAATCTAATGTTTAAGCTACAACTGAAATTGAATCATTAATCTAACACATGATTGAAATTGAATCATTAATCTTATGCAGGAAATTGAAACACACGACTTGGAATTGAATTAATCTAGTTGCGTAAATGAAATTACTCTAAGAATGGAAAATTACATAAAGTAAATTAATCTAGGAATGGAGAACTACATGAAGGAAAATGAAATACAACATCTGAAGAGTTGAATGATACAACAACATATGTGAGCTCACGCCAATGAAGCAATCTTACATTATAATAATCAAATCAATCTTCATAACAAAATAATGAAAGCATGAAAACCAAATCCATGAATCAAAGCTAAGAATCCCTTCCTCTTTAGAATCCTAATGACTACTCTAATTCCATACTCTAATTGAATCCTCATGAAGAGAGATCACTCTCTTTTATACATGAGAGCCTTGAAGATAAGATAACCATATCATAATTACAGATCCACTTTTCTCTCAACCTATTTCCCATTATTACAAAATATAATCCCTTCAAATCCTCACACATATCTCTCATATATATTGGATAAAATATTCCAACCAAATCTCCACGATCTTCTCCTTGGAATGGGATTGAATTGTCTCCTCAAATATTGAAATGGTGGAGGAAGTATTCGAGAAGTCCTTTTTGAATTAATCCTTCATATATTCCTACACATTACAAAGATCACACATTTTTGAGATATATATGAAAACATGTCGATTTTCTAACATTTAATCACAAATTCCCTTTTAATACTAAAATGAATAAAGTGGAGAACAATAAGGTGAAACCTAAGTATATTTATGGAAATGATATCGTGAAAGGTTAATGGGGTGATGAAATGTGGAGAATAATGAAGGGAAAGGTGGATGAAAATAGGAAATGTTTTAGCCACAACAACAGGCTACACATATCAAGACCTACGATGATCTACAGCTGGGGGGCGATGACATCGCTCTATGATAAAGGGCCATCCTATGATGACCGCAACCCAAAAATAAATAATATGAAACCAACAAGTAAAAACCCTCCAAGGAAACAACTTACTATTCTAATGTCTTTTTATGGTTCCTTGGCAGGTTTTCCACAGAAAGAATGTTGGAGTGGCATGAAAGAGAACACAAAGAGGAATACTACTTCATTGGGAATGAACCGAGAACTGTGATGGCCCTTGGGTAGTGTAGGCTACTTAAATTATTCAATATTTAGGGAATGAGGGCCCAACTAAGACTACTTGAGTACCTTGTACACATGTGCGATGTGGATCAACAGGAATTTCATGTGAGTGCTCACACACTCACCATAGACATTGAGGATATATATTTCCTCACAAGAATTTCTTATCATGGATAATAGGTGACACTTACAGGTAGTAGGGGCAACGGTGAGCCTATGAACCACTAAATCAATGAACATTGTGTGCTAGGAACCCAGAAACATAGAGGTAAATTCTATATCGGGGATGTCTGTGATTTTCCCTTGCAGACAATCCTCTATACTATCATGCATATGGAAGGGAGAACAGCTCCCCACATGGCTCTGCAGAGCCATTTTTAGTACGCACTGGAGTGTATGGAGCCCCGAGGCTTCAATTGGTGTGAAGGGGTTCTGAAGAGCATGAAGAAACAACTGGCCAAGTGTAGGAGTGGTGGATTGAAACAATTTGGCTATGGGTTGATTTTGGTATCCTTCTTCCTAGAGAGGTTCCCAGTATTATGCTTGTAGGTAGAGTGGGGTATACTTGCCCCACATGATCTAAGGATGAAGAGGTGGGTATACCTCATGGCCCGACATGTAGCTGGTCCCATATTTAAGTATAACGATGTCTTTTTTGAGTGTTTGAGGACTCAGATGCTCATGGTTGACGATTATGCATATGTCGGGTTAGATTTCCATGGAGACCCAAACCTAGATCTTCCCAATGGTTCTCAATGGGGGGACATAGGTAAGAATTACATTTTGTTTATATAATGTTTTTGTTTTTTTAATTATATAAGATGTTTTTTGTGTTTTACAAGTTCAAAGACTAATAAAAATCTCTCTAAAAATGAAAATTTGGGCCCGTATTGTCCTCCAAATTCATCCCCTATGTAGAGGCGAGGGGAAAGAGGTGTCATAGCAGGAGTGGCCACTACTGATATTGAGGTCATCGAGAAAAACTTGTAGGGGATTACTATGAACATCCCAGATGCCTCCATAGATGATATTCTGAGGAACTACTAATGCCACACCGTGGGTGTGTCTGCATCCATCTGTCGATTGTTCCGTCGAGTGGCACGGGAATTCTCTTGTTATAGTGAGCTACATCCATGATGCTAGATGTATATGAAGCCATGTGATTCACATTTTTTCATTTTGGTATTCAGACAAGAACACTTTTTTGTAAAATTTTATCGTTATTAATATAAGGCTCCTACCGGCTTACTTTCTTTTAAAAAAAATTGTGAATGGATTTTATAAATGTCTCAAATGTTTGTCTAATACATAGTTAGCCAATGCATCTATTAATGTATTTAGAAATCTAGGAATCTGTTTATATTCAATGTAATCAAAATAACGTTCCAAGAGGCGAATTTGTAAATATACCCTTAACAAAGTAGGACTTCAAATAGAATAAATGTTACTCAACTATAGTACTACTAAATGTGAATCAAGTCGTACAATAAGATGATGTATTCCAAGTGAGACAACATCAGTTAGTAATTCAATAACTGCAATGTATTCCAAGATATTGTTAGTTGCATGACCAAGGCAAACACCATGTAGACTAATCAACTCATTTGTAGGTGCATAGATTTCCCAAGCAACAGACACTAAGTTTTGAGTACTGTGGCTAGTGCCATCAGCGAATCCAATGTAGGGTAGAGAAGACACTGACATCTGAAAAACCAAGCACAAGGCAAGGTAAGTAGCTGATAGGTGGGAACCAAAAAATGAAAAATCACACAAAAGTAGCACATAAAAGTATGATACATTAAAATACAAAAACTCATGCAAAAATGAATTAAGCATAGTACTTATTCAAGTAAAGCCCATTTTTGGTTTCACTCAAAGGAATTCCATCATAATCCACTAAATCATAGGACCCTTTCTCCAACACTCGTTTGACAATATAAGGACCTCACCACATAGGCTCGAATTTACCGGCCCATAGCAAATCATGATCTTGCTCGTAAAGAAGAACTAGATCACCTTCAAAAAGAAGTGTGGTTTGACATTCTTGTCATACTGAGCTTTGAAGCGATTCTAATTTTCAATAACTAAGGTAGCATCATGACGGGTTTCATCTAATTGCATCAGATACAAAAGACACTCCTCTTCGGCTGAGGTGTTTGGGAGAAGTTCAACAACTAGCTTCAAATATGGTATCTCACATTCAATTGGAAAAATAGCTTCAATACCATATAATAAATGGAAAGGTGTAAATCCCGTGGTAGACTTAAAGGATGCCCAATAGGCCCAAAATGTTGAGAACAACATTGTGTGCCAATGTGACTTATGAATTCCTACCATTCGTCGAAGCATAGTAGTAAGGACTTTAATGATTGCTTCAACCTGGCCATTGGCCTATAGATAGTAAGTAGTTGTGTTTTCATGATGAAGACCCAACTTCTCAGTAAGCTTAGACATCATAAAATTATGAAAGTGGCTACCATGATCAGTAACGATAACTTGGGCGATACCAAACCGAGTAATGATATGATTGAATATGAAGAGTGTTGTAGTTTTCCTAATGTTATCAAAGGTAGGCATCGCCTCAGCCCATTTAGTGAAGTAATCCACAATTACAATAATGTATCCATCCCCCCTGACCAAGTGAGGGTTGCATGTCATGAATTTAATGCCCCATTTGGAAAATGGACCGACAAAAACTACAGGATGTAAAGGAGCAGGATGAGATCTTATATTGTTAGTATAAGTTTGGAATGCATGGTATTTCTGGACGACAGTAATGAAATCCTTAAACAATGAAGGCCAAAAATAACCTTCTCGTAAGATCTTTTGGGAAGTGGCATACCCAGACATATGACTGCCACATGCTCCAGAGTGACAGTCATTCAAATCTTTCTCAACTTCATCGTATGTAAGATATCGTTAGAATATAGAATAAATCCCACAATAGTATACGGTATCAAGCCCACCAATTCCATGACATCGTCAGTGATACTGTATATGATGACGATCTGTACTAGAAATATTGGGCCAGAAATTTTGGGTCTGGAGATAGATGATGATAGCTATGTACCATACATCATCAAAACTGATTAGAAAGAGGGATTCATCAGGTAAGTAATCCCTTTCCACAGTTTATGTTTTAGTTGAGGGAAGGTCACAAATCAAATCAGCAAAAACCAAAGATTTCTTGGACTTGGCACACTCAAATTCCACGTCAAACTCTTGGAGAATAAGGATCCATTTGGAGTATTTTCCCCCCAAAAATTGTCGGGTGAGGATGTGTTTCATTGGGTTGCAAGGAAATAATAGTGGTTCTTATGATATAGATGGATATTAGTGGCCACCCACTTTTTCCAACTGGCTCAAAACAGTTTTCTGGGAATTTTGGTAATTTACTATTTTTAGCAGTTTTCACTTCCGGAGCCTTTTTGAGGCCCTAAACGATGTTTTTTGGGAAAACAGGTTTACAATATTCAAATTCCTTCAATATTGTGCCTAAAATGAATCTCCTCGATGATGTCTTTCCAATGGTTTATCATGCGCCTAAAATAGAGATTGTATGCAAAAGTTACGACCCCGAGAAGTTGATGTACTAACTTACCCAAACGGGGCCCACATGACTTTTGGCGCTTCATCTCCTAGGGTTAGGTTTTTGGATGTCTAGGGTTTTTGACATTCCTTCTTATTGTAAAAAGGCCTTCATATTCTCATTGTAATCATCTTCTTGTGAATGAGCATAGACGTCACATCTCTTCTCAGAGATAAGCTGCTACCATTCCAACAAGCTTGTTTCCGCTGCATTTTATAGTTTCCAGCTTATTTCTTTATTGAATAGAAAACCAATTTTCTTGTATCTCTGTTATTTTGTGTTAATAACCAGTTAATAATATGTATTCATTTTTTTCTACTCATAAAATCCAGATCAATGGTATCAGAGCGGACTTCTCCCTATTGTCTTAATGCATGTCCCCAACGAGGTCGGAGTACAAAGAGTTGGGTCTCGATCTTGTTTCTCTTGAGGATAAAATCTCTTGCATGCCCAAGAAATATCTCATGGTAGGAGAAAATAAAGATGATGGGATAGGATATCCTTTCAAACTGTTGATTGAGGAATCCCTCACGCAACAGAGGAACGAGATGATGGATAGTTTTGCGCAAATCCTTTGGTGACTACCAACAGGTGATGCATCTTCTTCGAACGGAGGTGTCGCCCCCTTCAAGGTACAAATAAACTTTGATATTCCTATATTTGAAGGTCATATAGACACAGATGTTGTAGACAAGTGGTTGAATCTACTAGAATGGTATTTTTCTATCCATAACTTTTCTAATAGATGAAAGATTACTTTTGCGCTCCTCAAAGCTATTCCCCATGTCAAAGATTGGTGGGAAACTTTCCATGAGAAAAAGGAAATAGAGGAACCCTCATTATTTTAAGTCAAGACCACCTGGGAATCCTTCAGGTATGCTATTAAGGAACAATACTACCCTGTCAAAATTTATGACAACCTGTATACCAAATGGACCACACTGTGGCAAGAAAGAGACCAAGCAGTGCTAGATTTCAAAAATATCTTCCATACCTTACAAACCAAGTTGTGTATCAAATATTCAGAGTGACATCTAGTGCTCAAGTATTGCAATGCTCTGCATAGATACATCCAAACCAAAATGGAATTTCTTGACATCTCATCCTTGGGCGTGGCCTACAGATATGCCATCAAAATTGAGCAGAAGATCAAACAAAATACATGACTATTTGGGCTTGGAAACCCCTCACAAAAATATCCAATAAAGGGTGGCCCCAACCCACAAAAAAAAGGACAAAGAAAATATGGACAGTATCAGGACAACCAGTCCAAGCCACAAGAAAATAAGGACATCGAAAAGGCAAAGAAAGACACCGAGAAGTGGTGTGACTTCCATAAGATCCCTTGGCATAAAACGGTTGATTGTCGCTCAAAGCAGTCGCTAGTGGTTGAAGTGAAAACCTCTAAATCAGATGTAGATTCTGACTCTGAGCTAGAACTAGAAAGGGGAATATGAATCATTGACGCAGAACTTAGTGCCACTGTTGCTACCATCAATCTCCAGCCTAGTGAACCAGACAAGCCAGAAGAAGGAGAGAGCCTCTTCCATTCATAGATGTGGGTAAAAGGCACCCTACTGAACTTCATCATTGATAGTGGTAGCCAGAATAAATTCATCTCAGTAGAGGTTGTTAAGTGGTTGGCCCTGTCAACAATGCCACACCCACAACCCTACACCATTGGATGGCTCCACCAAGGAAGAAATCTCTGCATCAGCCAATAGTTTCGACTGTCGTATGGCATCAAGCCCTTCAAACACAAGGTATTGTGTCATGTTTCTCCTCTCAAAGTTTCTGATGTTATTTTGGGCCAACCTTATTTATGGAAACATCATGTTGTATATGAGTTTATGCCTCGTAGTGTTATTATTACTTTGAACAAGAAATCATACAAGATACGCAAGGTAGTCCCACCTCGTGCTATTTCCTTGATCTCTGCTAAGCAATGCAAAAAGGTCATCTCTCAAACGAGGAAGTTTGTCTTCTTCATGATTCACTCTTAGAATAAGTGAAAGATCACAGCCACATCTAGGGTCTCTACGACCGACCTCTCCACACAGCAGAAGCAAGTAGATAAGGTCGTGGAAGAATACTCAGATATATTCTCCTCACCTATAGGGGTACCTCTGTACTACCAGGTCAAGCACCCAATTGATATGACCCCCGATGCACTACTGCACAATGAGCTAAACTATCACTACTCTTTGTTAGAGAATGAGGAGATCAAGTGATAGATCCAAGAACTGATCCAGAAAGGGCACATCCATCCTAGCTCATCACCTTCTAGGAGCCCAATCATGCTGGTACAGAAGAAAGATGGAACCTGGAGACTCTGTATTGATTATCGGGCTCTGAATAAAATCACAGTCAGAAACTGGTACCAGATTCCATGAATCGATGACCTCCTTGATCAACTCACATGGGCCAAATACTTTAGTAAGATTGATATGAATTCTGGCTACCACCAGGTCCTGATAGAATAGATAGATGTATGGAAGACTGCCTTCAATTCAAAGGAAGGCCTTTTTGAATGGTTGGTCATGCCCTTTCGTTTGAAAAATGCTCAAGCCACTTTCATGAGGATGATGGAAGATATCCTGCGACCATTCACCAATAATTTTGTAGTGGTGTATCTGGATAACATTCTAATTTACAGCAAGACTTGGGCCGAACACTTGCAACATATTCAACAGGTTATGCACACCCTGTGGCAGTACAAGCTATACGCCAACTTGGAAAAATTCTCTTTCGGCATGGACAAAGTCCATTACCTAGGATACATCATTGATCAACATGGCATACATGTGGATCCAACCAATATCCAAGTCATCTGTGACTGGCAAGCCCCAACCACACTCACTGAGATTCAGAGCTTCTTTGGCCTTGCCAATTTCTACCATAGGTTCATGCTGGGATTCTCCCATATTGCGTGGGCCCTCAGCCAAATAAAAAGGGGTGGTGGTAAGGAAATACTTGCATGGGTCCAGTCCCAACAATAAGCCTTTGATGATTTGAAGCAGCGTTTGTGCTCAGCCCCATTAATTTCACTACCAGGCCTACAACATTCCTTTAAGATTGACACAGATGCTTCAGAATATGTTGTGAGCACTGTTCTCACTCAACACGGCCACCCCATGGCTTATCATAGTGGGACACTGTCAGATACCATCCGTAAGTACCCTACTTACGACAAAGAAATGTACTTCATTGTGAAAGCCTACCACCAGTGAAGACATTACATTCTTGGGAAGGAGACAGTCATCCACACTAATCATAAGCCATTGTAGTTCATGTAGACACAGGGAAAATTGCAGAATGACCACCATCAAAAGTGGTCCACATAATTGCAGCAATTTCACCTCAACATCAAGTATAAAACATGAAGCACCAATCACGTCATTGATTTCCTCAGTAGACCGCCAGTCATGACACTCACCACGGTGCTAGAATCTTTCATCCATGAGACCTATGGATGGCCCCAAATCTATGAGGCAGACCCTGACTTCACCACCACCTACCAAATGTTGGGTGAAAATGTAGTTGTTGATAATTTCCATCTTCAGGATGGGTTGTTGTGTTGTATGGTCCATATTTGTGTTCCATCAAGCGAGTGAGGGAAGATGATCTAGGAAGCCCACTACAGTTGGGTGGCAGGACACTTTGATGTTGAAAATATAGTGGTGATGCTACAAAAACATTTCTACTGGATGAAACTTCGAGAGGAGATAAGCAAGTATATCAGGTCCTGCACTACCTGTGCTATTTCCAAATCAACCACTAAGAAACAGGGCTTGTACACCCCTCTTCCTACTCCTGAGAGGCCATGGGAATCCATCTCAATGGACTACATGTTGGGCCTCTCGTCCACCAAGTGGGGAAATGACTGTGTTTTTATGGTTGTTGATCGCTTTTCTAAGATGGTGATTATGGTTGCCTGCAAGAAGAGAATCATAGCAGAGGCCACTACCAAGCTCTTTTTTGAATGAGTCTGGGTACATTTTGGAATCCCACAAACCATTGTCTCAGATTGGGATAGTTGATTTCTCACATCCTGGTTGAGCCTCTGGTCATTGTTGGACACCAAGCTCAACAAATCCACGACCTTCCACCCCTAGACAGATGGCCAAACCGAGGTTGTAAATTGAATGATTGTGCATATCCTTTGCATGTATAATTCAAATCACCCCACACATGGGATGCGAGCCTTCCCTATGTTCAACATAGCTACAACCGAGCCCTGCATAGCTCAACCGGCCACAACCCCTTTCAGGTGGGGTTGGGATTCCAACCATTGGGTCCCATAGATGTTGCACTTCCCCTTGCGGTCACCTTGACCAACTCATATCCTACTCCAAATGAATATGACAAATCCACCTAGTTCATTGAGAGGATCCAACACATCTACCAATAGGTTTAGGATATCCTACATAAGTCCAATGACAAGTACAAATAACACCATGATCAAAATCGGGTGCCACATAAGTTTCAGGTGGGCGACAAAGTTTGGTTGCACTTGCAGAAAGAATGCCTTACATGAACCCATCAGAAGATTTTCCGACTTCATTATGGTCCGTACACTATCACCAAGGCCATGGGGGGTAATTATTTTGAGCTCAACATTCCTACTTTCCTTGGCCTGCACCCAGTGTTCAACGTGGATCTCCTTCGCCCTTATTTTCCACCATTATTGGACACCTCAGAAGTAGTAGAACGACTGACACCAAAAGAGATCAACCTAGAATCCATGCAAAAGGCATCCAATGATCAGACTGTGGACACACATATCAAGGGCACTCAATAGCAAAGGATCTAGCTTTATCGAGTCATCAAAGCAGCGCAGCTCCTAGACCAAGGCAAGTGGCTCACCCAAGGCCAAATTCAACAGAAATTTCTTCATCTGATGGGGGACCTCAGTGAAATGGAGACCATTTGTTCCTAAGGAGTGAGGATTGATATAGATGGATATCGGTGGCTTCCCACCTTTTCCAACTAGCTCAAAACAATTTTCTGGCAATTTTGGTAATTTACTATTTTTAGCAGTTTTCACTTCCAGAGCCTTTTTGAGTCCCTAAACGATGATTTTTGGGAAACCAACTTTTGAAATATGAAATTTCCTTCAATATTGCATCTAAAATAAATCTCCTCGATGATACCTTTCCAACGGGATATCATACGCCTAAAACGAATATCATATGCAAAAGTTACGACCCCGGGAAGTTGATGTACTAACTTACCCTAACGGGGCCCACATGACTTTTGGCGCTTCATCTCCTAGGGTTAGGTTTTTGGATGTATAGGGTTTTTGAAATTCCTTCTTATTGTAAAAATTCCTTCAGAGACTCATTGTAATCATCTTCTTTCAAATGAGCAAAGCCATCACATCTCTTCTCAGAGATAAGCAGCCACCATTCCAACAAGCTTGTTTCCGCTACATTTTACAGTTTCCAGCTTATTTCTTTATTGAATAGAAAACTAGTTTTATTATATCTTTGTTATTTTGTGTTAAGCACATGTTAATAATCTATATTCATTTCATTCTACTCATAAAATCCAGATCATTTGTGTAATAGGATATAGTGACGAAATTGTTGGACAACTTGAACAGCTACCAAGGCCAGTTTCTCCACATGAAGATATTTTGTTTTGGTAGTCGTGACACTCCGAATCAAATAGTATACAACATTATCATCGTGTGAATCAGATTCTTGGACTAAAACCATATAAATGGTAGAGTTCGAAACCACTAAGTATAGGAAATAGTCTCGACTATAATCCAGGGAAAAAAGTAGTGGCGTATGGGTTAAAGCTAGTTTCAAAGCTTCAAAAGATCTGTTTGCAGTATCATCCCATACAAACCTGTAACCCTTCTTGAGAAGCCAAGTAAAAACCTTTGTTAATTCAACATAGTTTGGGATGAATCAACGTAAAACATTTTCCTTCCCTTGCAAACTTTGGAGCTGGCATAAAGTGGAAGGAGGAGGTAGATTCAAAATGGACTCAATCTTCAAGGGATCTACCCTAATCCCATGCCTAGACACGATAAATCCAAGGAGTCATCCAGATTCTACACAAAAAATTCATTTGTGTGGATTGAAACGTATACGATAATAATGACATCGTTGGAAAATGGATCATAAATGTGTTGGTTGATCTAAGCGACAGATAGAATGCATTGGTATATCATCGAGATAGGGTTGCACAATATGATTTATATCATGGAATGAGTAAGACATAGCATGTTGAAAATTCTTGCCAACGTTCTTCAGACCAAAAGGTAGTTTCTGATAAGTGAAGGTACCCCAAGGACAAATCAAAGAAATTTTATGTTGATCCGTGGCTAAGATATTAATTTTATTATATCCATAGAAACCATCCATTAGGGAAAAGATTTCACTTCCGGCACAGTTGTCAACATTCTGGTCAACTAAAGGGGTAGGATAATGGTCCTTAGGAAAAGATTTGTTGATATCCCTATAGTCAATGCAAACATGGATCGTACCTTGTTTCTTCATCATGGGAACATGATTGGACACCCAATCTGTCAAAGCTACAGGATAAATGAAACCATATTTAAGAAGTTTTTCAACCTCAAGCTTGATCATAGTACCCTTGTGGGGGTATACTAGGCACATTCGTTGTTGAACGGGTTTAGTGTATGGGTATGTCTTAATTTTGTGTACAACAATATCAGGATCTATACCAGGCATTTCTTCATAACTCTAGGAGAAAACGTTGCATAATTCTTGGAAAAGGGATTTATACGCATGGACCTCATCAACAGAACATGAGGCCCCAATATGAACATTTTCCATGACACCAGGCTTGATCGAAATGTCGAGAGGGATAGTAGGGGAGATATTACTCAAGTTACCTTCATATAAAATGTCATGAGTCGACTCAGGAATAGAATAAATAACAACAACAGTTGACGATGCCAAAATATATTGGTAACTCTCTATGGTCTCTTGTTCTAGGAAGAGAATAGAATGATGATGCCCATCATCCCATGGAGTTTCTTCCATAAACATAACCAACATGATCATCTCATCAGTCAGAAAGATCACATGAAAAGGATCGAGAGACGTATCACAAAGAGCAGGAGGAGAAGAAGTTTTCGATTGAATATCTTGGTAAGCTATATCTACCGGACTTAAAGGCATAGTCTCGCCATAACGAAGACAATCACTGGGGTCAGGTACTATCCAAGGGTCAAAATACCTAGGGGTTGCACCAATAGAATTCGATATCATATCGATCGAGGTGACAAAAGGATATGGAATATTGAGTGGAGGAATGGGGAAAGTTCCCATTAACGTTGAATATTTGAGAAGACCCACACCAACATTCTCATACCTAGGAGGTGTTTTCGAGATAAACAGGATGTTGCTCGTATGTGAATCAGAGTTGAAGAAGGCCAGTTGAATGACAATAATGACCTTTCCTTGGTGAGGGAAACGTATGACACAGAAAAGGGTAGAAACAACTGCATGCATGAAGTCAATCCAGCTACGTCCAAGTAGAAGTTTTTAATCAAGAGGTGCATCAAAGACCTCAACCTCAATAGTTATCTCTTTTCCTTCTAACGTAATAGACAATGAGGGAAGAACACCATAAGGTTTGAACCCCGTACCATTAAAATATTTAAGAGTATTGTGTGTCTCGGTTAGGGCAGGAGAGACAATGGATTTCCAACAAGCAATGAACATAACACAAGTCGAGGCTCCTTCATCGATAATAGTTCGAAAAATGTTCTTATTTTCCACAACAACTTGGATTTGGAATGCTAGTTGAGTAGGTAGCCTAGGAATGTGATATTCAAAGTCAAACATTATCAAATTGGAATCGGTAGGATAAATTCCACCAATGGCCATTAACAGTTCCTTCTGTTGAGCATGACAACTTTGAAGGACTTCGAGATCCAACATAGCAGAGGGTGCCTGCGCAAGGTCCTCTACAATACTGTAGTTTTGTGCAATAGGTGCGTGAGGATTGAATGATGAATTTCAAACAAATCCCTTGGGAGGAGGGAGACGAAGTGTATCTAGACCCGATCATTTGAGATAAAGAGGATCGTTTGGAGGTGAAGTTGGTGGAGGAGTTTGAACCAACTAAGGTGGTGTATCATCCACTTTTTCCTTTGAAGGAGAGTAATATTTGGATCGAGTTGCGATAGCCATGTCATTATTTTTAGAGTCACCAGTACACATAAGCACATAATATGTGGTAGAGGAAGAGGGTTGTTCATGGATGACCAATTGGGCCTGTTTTTGAGAAGGGAAAGGTTGATACAAGACAACGGGGGTAGACGGTTGACTGGTCCCTTGAAGTAACTTAGTGACCTAAGCGCGTCGTGGACAATCTTTCATGTAGTGATCATCACCAAATGTAAGGCGAGGATAATGAGGTTTGCGCTTGTCCTTATCATCAGCAGGTGTGTTTTTAGTTTTTTCAGATTGGGGATTATTATATTTATCTTCCTTATTGTTACTCTTCCCTTTTCTTTTATTTTGATTCTTACTGGTAGGCGTCGATTGAGTAGAATTAACGTCATCGGTTTTACCAGGGGAAGGAGTAGGAATAGGAGTATTCTATATAGTAGAAGACATATTATGTTTTTGATTGGTGTGACTGGCTTGTTTAGACTGTGTTAGCACCAGAAGTCACCTATGGATTGCTGCACAGATAAGCCTGATACCCATCAGTGTTTTTGGGGTGGATGTTGGTTTAAATGTGGATGGTCGATGGCCAAAACTCAACAACATGAAATATGTTCAACACAGAACTAGACAAGAAATGCACAGGGAAGTGAGGGCCACATTAACTCCAGTCAGTAAATTGAGTTAAAGAGAGAGCAGAAGGAAGACTCAGGAGAAAGGGTGAATGACATTGCTATGGGAATCAGGCCTTCAACAACTCATAGAAGAGAATCCAAGCTCAAGATCATTCTTGAGCTCAAATTCAGACTCCAAAATATGTCTGCAAGGGACACAGTTGCAACTGCAATATGATCAAACTTCCATCATCCTACAACTACAACAACTCGACTGGATCCTCCATGCTCGATCCATTCAATGTGAGAAGGAAACGATAACACAAGGAAATGAATAAGACTGACCATTATACTACTATAATCAAACCTCCATTATAACAGCATAACTATCCTCAACTGGATCCTCCATGGCTGAGTGTCTTAAACAATTTTTATAGACAAAATGGAAAGAAGGAAGCTGAATTCTATTAACATGAAAGTCTCAAGTTGATTACATAACCAGAGAAAAACTCTGGCAGAACGGAACTACATATTGGGAGCTCTGCTCAACCAAAGACATTAACAAAATATGAGAATGACTCCTATATTCTCAAAACCAAAATCGCAATAGTGAGTTCGAGTCATCGCATTGAAAGCGCTATGTCTGCATGCCTCTTGGCAGACTGTGCATGCAGTCTCTAGTCAAACGTGAACTCTACCAGATGAAATCGTGCTTCAGAACGGGCCTACGACTGAGTGGACTAACTGACGGTCCTTTCCTAGGATTTCCATTTATGGTGGAAATGATGCTCAACCAACACCACCTTCTTTAATAACTGTTTCCTTGGGATCAGAGAGTTCCAAGTCAACTCTACATCTAAAGGATGTGGCGGTTTTCCCTTCGTTTTCTGCTGCTTCGTTGGACCATTACAAGGGGACCCATTGGTGGGTGTGGACAAGGATTGATGTGGAGGTGAGACAAGAGGCGACCATGTGGGAAGACGTGGCATATGTAAGGTGACCGGGAAAGTGTGGGCAATGGAAAATGTGTTTACTATGCTAGGACAGGACAAAGGTGAAGTGGCATGGGGTGATGATGTGGGAGTAGCGGAAAGGTCCTGACAGTAGGCGAAATGGGGACCATCTTATTAGATGGAGGTGAGTGATAGAAAACCTCGCAAGAGATGATAGGGGGGAGCGATAAGGGGATGTGACCCGAAGGTGAGTGGAGAACAGGTGTGCCACAATGAGATGAAGAGGGAGAGAAGGCGATGTGATGGGTGGAAGAGAGAGATGGAGTGGAGGAAATATGGTGGAAGGTGAGAGGATGAAGTGTGAAGGAGGGAAAGCAGTAGGAGAGAGTGGTAATTGGTATATTTAAGAGGGGAGGTGTGGTGGTAAGTAGTTTGGAGTGGGGGGGGGAGGGGGGTCTGAATTGACGAGGACGTGCCATGATAACCGAGGTGGGGAAACCACTTTTCCAGACCCCCCCACCTCTTCGTTAAAGGTAGAATTTTAGGGGGGTACAGTATGTACTACACACTATAGATTTGGGTGCATGGATCTCAGCCACCCAGATCTACAGGTCGATTAGCATAATCGTGACCAGGCCCAAAAACTTAGGATAACGCGATTTTGTGGTTTTTTTGCCCCTTTTCTTCATTTCTTTCACTAAGGGGGAAACTTCTTAGGAAAAACACCCCTTTACAAATTAATGTGATAACATTAGGCTCCATGGGGGATAGATTCCTCCCTGCGAGGCTCTAAGATATCCTTCTGCAGTTTGAGTTTCCTTATGTTTGGGCTATGGAGTCAAGCTCAAAACACCCTGCTAAGGAATATATGCCAAAAACTAAAAACAAACTTACAACGGCTCCAAGGAGCTTATTTATGTACAATCCTAAACTAATCAAACTTTACATGGTGCTAGGTGAAAGCAAATTTCCACCATAGCCAATCAAGTAACTTCCTGAATGGAAGTTGCTTTACTCTATCAATGATCATTAGAATATGATGCAATCATGATAGCAGAATGATTACATCCTTCAGCTTTTCTCCAAGGGCTAAAGTTGAGATAAAATAGGGTGGCTCCAGGGTATGAAATAAATTCCACCCTATGTACTCGTTGACAGGCTCATAGAATGAGTGGCAAATTCTGCGAAATTTGTAGCAGAAAGCCTTCTCTACTCCACAACTGCTCACACAGGGTTGAATATAATTGGTAGGAATAGGCAAATGGGAAGCTGATACAGGCTAAATTTCCTCAGATCATGGTTACTCGTTGATAGGCTCTGGACAGGAGATAAACTTCCCCTTCTACTGCTCCTCTAGTTCTTTTTCTTGGCTCTCCCAAGGGTCAAATTCATAATCATCATAGACATGACCCGTGGGAAAACTATTCTCTTCATATTGCTACTTAGTGTCTTTATCATGCCCAGGAGGGATAATTTCCTCATGATATTCTTCATTTATAAACAAAGGATAAGGTTATGCTATGTGCTCTTGGAAATCCTACATATCCAGCTCAAAATTTGATTCATAGCTGTCATATACAGGATGATTGCTCCTCTGGTCAACAAACTGTGATGCAGGGCTCTACTTCTCTTCTTCTAAATAATCATCAAAGATGGGGACAATAAGAACCTCAAGAGAAGAATTCAAGGCCTCTATAGTCATGAAATATTCATCATCATCCTTCATAGGGCTGCCAAGAACATCTGCTTCAAGGGATAGAAAATCCTTTTCATTTTTTTCAAAAAGACAACACTCATGTTCTACCTTCAATTCCTCTAACTCTGCAGAAAGAGACTTTACCAGCTCCATCAGTTCACTTAGAGCCTCTTCTTTTTGGTCCTCATCCTTACATATTTCCTCTGATGCAGATGAACAAGGAAGAGAAAGAACTGATTTATGATCCAAGTCATCAGGCTCATACTCACAACTTGCATAAGAAGAAGCTCTATCTTGAGTACATTCGTTGTATCCCTCACAACAACTATGACAAATTAATTCAGAGGGATAAAAATTCTGACAATGAGCATTGAAATATGCATGGAATTCTCCCAGTGAAGAAATGCTAGTAGGGGGTAAAGAATGATACCACTCACAAGCATACCTTGCTAACGAGAACATAAACATATTCATTAATACATCCTCCTGATGTATCTCCCATTGGTGCATGAGTTCATGAAACTCTCTGAAATGCTACACAAGGTTGTCCTCTTTATGCTCTCTAAATATAGGAAAATAATCATTCTATTCATTTGGAGCAGGAACAACATTGGGGAAACCAGGAACAATACAAAAATTAAAGGGAGAAAGCCTTCAAGCCATGGTTCTTTCCATTTCAAACCAGTGGAGTCACCAATCAATTATTCAACCATGGAGTCACCAGGTGAATGATGCACAGGATGAGTGTGTATGGTCTTCATTCACCATAAAAAACAAGATCTTCTTATTGTGTTCTCCGAAGGGATACCAGGTGTATCCAGAAGCATCCACACCGAAACAGTGGAGTTGTCAGGTGCACAGTTGCAATCTTGATGTACTGGGTTTTGATGCACCTTCATAACCATTAAACTTTTTTGTTCAATCCCAGGGAAAATATTCAATTCATCCTCGACAACAATGCTAGAAATGTTAGCACCAAAAGTCACCTCTGGATTGCTGCATAGGTAAGCCTGATACCCATCAGTGTTTTGGGGGTGGATTTTGGTTTAAATGTGGATTGTCGATGGCCAAAACTCAACAACATGAAATATGTTCAACATAGAACTGGACATGAAATGCATAGGGAAGTGAGGGCCACATTAACTTTAGTCAGTAAATTGATTTAAAGAGAGAGCAGAGGGAAGACTTAGGAGAAAGGGTGAATGACACTGCTATGGGCATTAGGCCTTCAACAACTCATAGAAGAGAACCCAAGCTCAAGATAATTATTGAGCTCAAATTCAGACACCGAAATATGTCTGCAAGGGATACAGTCGTAGCTGCAATATGATCAAACCTCCATCATCCTAAAACTGCAACAACTCGACTGGATCCTCCATGCTCGAGCCATTCAATGTGAGAAGGAAAATATAACATAAGTAAATGAATAAGACTGACCATGATACTACTATAATCAAACCTCAATTATAGCAGCATAATGATCCTCGAATGGATCCTCCATGCCCGAGTGTCTTAAATAGTTTTTACAGACAAAATGGAAAGAAGGAAGCTGACTTCTATTAACATGAAAGTCTCAAGTCAATTACATAACCAGAGAACAGCTCTGGAAGAATGAAACTATAGATTGGGAGCTTTTCTCAACCAAAGACATTAAAAAAATATGAGAATGAATCCTATATACTCAGAACCAAAATCGTAGTAATGAGTTCGAGTCATCGCATTGAAGGCGCTACTTCTGCATGCCTCCTGGAAGACTATGCATGCAATCTCTGGTCATACGTGAACTCTACTAGACACAATCGTGCTTCAGAACTGGCCTAGGGATGAGTGGAATAAATGAGGGTCCTTTTCTAGGCTTTCCATTTATGGTGGAAATGATGCTCAACCACCACCACCTGCTTTAATAACTGCTTCCTTGAGATCAGAGAGTTCCAAGTCAGCTCTGCATCTGAAGGACGTGGTGGTTTTCACTTGGTTGTCTGCTTCTTTTCTGGACTGTTGCAAGGAAACCCATTGGTAGGCGTGGAAAAGGATCGATGTGGAGGTGAGACGAGAGATGGCCATGTGAGAAGACATGGCAGATGGAAGGTAATCGGGAAAGTGTGGGTGGCGGAAAATGTGCGTACTGTGCTGGGACATGACAGAGGTGAAGTGGCATGGGGTGATGATGTGGGAGTAGAGGGAAGGTTGCGATAGTAGGTGGGATGGGGACCATATTCCTAGATGGAGGTGAGCGGTAGAACACCTGGAAGGAGATGATAGGGGGGAGTGATAAGGGGATGTGACCCGAAGGTGAGTGGAGGAAAGGTGTGCCACAATGAGACAAGGAGGGAGAGAGGGCAATGTGATGGGTGGAAGATAGAGATGGAGTGGAAGACAGATGGCAGATGGTGAGAGGATGAAGAGTGAAAGCGGTAAGGGAGAGCGGTAATTGGGCTATTTTGGGGGGGGGTGGTAAGTAGTATGGACTGGGGGGGTCCAAATTGATGAGGACGTGACACGATAACGGGGGGGGCCCAGTGGGGAAACCGCTTTTCTGGACCCCCCTCCTTTGTTAAAGGTATAATGTTAGGGGGGGTCCAATATGGACCACACACTGTATATCTAGGCAAGTGGATCTCATCCACCCAGATCTACGTTTTGATTAGCACAATCGCACCCATGCCCAAAAAAATAGGATAACACAATTTTGTGGGTGTTTTTCCCATTTTCTTCATTTCTTTCACCAAGGGGCCAACTTCTTAGGAAAAACACCTCTTTACAAATTAATGTGATAACAGACTCAGTCTCAATATGAAAAGTGCCAATCACGCCATCAACAATGTGGGAAGAAACTGGAGGTGTCATGGTAGGGTTAACAAAAAGATGAGGAGCATTAGGGATCAAGTCATAAAGAGTACCCATTTGTGAATAAACAAGATCTAAATTCTGAGAACGACTAATCTCCTTCTCTTTAGTGACAATGCCACCCATGGCCACATCACAAGAAATAGGACCAATTAGTGATTTGGTAAACCACTCAACCAATAATTGGTCAGGAAGGGGAACATTGATTAAGCATATTCACCTCCTCCATTCAAGAATGTGATCAGAAATGTGAGTGGAAGAGGGATGCAAGGTCCTTCAGAGAGAACCTGGGAAGGTGTAGGAGGAGGGACGTAAGGTCCTATGGAGAGAACTTGGGCAGGTGTGGGAATGAAACCAACAGTAGAATTGTACCCAGGTGGGACAAGAATATTTGACCCTCTGGTTGGATTCTAGGCGAGATTAGCAATGGAAGTATTCAAAGCATTATACCTAGGGGGACGCGATGGATTCGATCTAGGTGGAAGTGGTGTCCCAATAAGATATTTGGAAATCACTGTATCTCTAGTATGAACAATCATAGATTGTGGGACCATGGTAGAATGGGCCATCTGGAGAGGAAGAATTGAGTGAGAACCAACTAACAATTGATCTGAAATGATGCTGACATTACTGGTTGCACCAGTAAAATGATCGAAAGATACAATATAGGTAACATACATTTGAGGCATTTTCGATGCCATAGGTTGATCAGGACTTGCTCCTAAGTTTTCATACAGATCACATACTGAAGGGGATGAGCTAGGATTAAAAATTCTAGCAGTGTGAGCTGGGGTTCTAAATGATTCACTTTGAAAATGTGGAGCCTCTACTCCAAATCTTGCGTTAGGTTCAGTAGGTATTTCAGTATTCTCAATAAGAAAAATTTCGCTCCCTAAGTTCATCCGAAGTAAATGTGGATCTTGTCTAATACTCAATAAAGGATTTGGGGGAAGTCGAAATGACCCTAAATAATTAGAAACAATTTGAAATCCTTCTAAAGAATGTGAACTTCCAACTTTTGAAGCTACGTCATTATTGAATTCTCCCTGAGGAGAGCCTTCTGGTGAGTTAGGAAGAAATGGGAGGTAACCTTCTGGATCTTCCAGAGGTATTCCTTTCATCCTACGTGAACGGAAAAGGCTGATGTTTACCGTACTAAATAAAGAATGAAAAAAATCTATGGCCAACTAGAGAAACCAACAACACTCGCTAATAAAATTTAGAAATCAAACCAAGCAAACAAACCTTCTTATTTTGAAGTCACTAGTTGGTGATGAAATCCAACGTTGTGAAATCAAGACAAGAAGGGGCTAGGATAAGAGGGTGGAAAATTTGCGTTGACAACCTGCTTAACAGACTTACACCCTAGTGCAAGCTCCCACACATAATCGTGGGTATACCCTCCAAGGAGCCCAAGTGAGTTTTGTTATCACTGAAATTTCGTCTGCACATGGCGACAAGAACTCCACATCATCTGCACACAGCGACAAGAACTCTACATCATCAAAACAGCAATGAAGTCATTCATGTCACTAACCACAGCATTCCAGAAGGGTCAAATACTATACAAAAATTGAAAGACACTTCACATCATAAGGTGCGCGCATATGCGCGGGATAAGAACGTGTTGTGCGCGCTTTAAGCGCACGATGCGCGACTGTCTACATAAAAAGCCGCGCATTTTCTAATACGGCACATTAAAT
>ML784897.1:95766-113168 GCA_009831015.1 Picea engelmannii | reverse complement strand
TTTCCTATTCTCTGTTAACCTCTTTTAATCCACAGCGAACCTGTTCTGCCTTGCTGAGCCCAACAGGGCATGCTAGTGCTCCTATTATTGCTCACCTGGTGACGATTCGAGCACGAACAAGTTTGACCAACATCGATTCCAGGTACCGTGAAGACTTTCCCCTCCACAATCACCTCGTGTAAAGATCCTAAAGGGATAGTCCACTAAGGTTACCAATTACTACAGTGATGCCTGGGGAAACAGTTGACAGTCCGATCCACGTGCAAAGGCAACACATCTATCCTGAAATCAAATCAAGTGGA
Organism: Picea engelmannii; assembly: GCA_009831015.1. NCBI lineage: Eukaryota > Viridiplantae > Streptophyta > Pinopsida > Pinales > Pinaceae > Picea > Picea engelmannii. The sequence goes on along the minus strand of ML784897.1, from coordinate 112,866 downwards.
TCCCACACATAATCCTAGGTATATCCTCAAGCAACCCCCATAATACGCACAATATCTACACCAATACCAACAAAGTAGGGTGAGTAACTCTGCCAGTATCAATGCGACCTCTGGTTTGACCCTTGTGTGAGAAGGGATTCCCAGGACAAAATGTAGCAAATGTATTTGAACACTCCCTATCACAAGATACTATTGTGTGTTTTATGCTTTGGAGATTGTTCCTTTCAACCTATTCCAAAGCGCTATCCTAGCTAATGTTGGTGGAGAGAATTTCTAAAAAATAAAAGTTGCTAATAAGTTTTAATATTACACTAAATTTTAAGAGGTTGTTGTTTACTCAAAAGGGAGATGGAGATGAAACCAATGGTGTATAGACMTTGATCCAAAAAATGCAACAAAATATGATCATGCAATCTTTCAATTCGATGAAATATAACTATGGTAGGGATAAGGTATCTTACTTTGAAATACAACAAGCTACTAAACACAATTTCTCAAACTTTTGAATGAACACAATTCCAAACAATTCAAACTACAAAATTTCCATTTTTCTCTTATAAAATGTGAATGTAATGACTTTCTTGAAAAAATTACTAAACAAAGATAAACTCGTATTATTTTATCTGAAATCAAATCAGAGATGTAAATAAGGAAAAAAATTGTAATCCAAGAAAAGTAATACACTCTTCAACACAATTCCCAAACCAAACTTGTAATGTGTACAAAAAAAAAAGATAAGAAAGCTCTTTGTGCAAATGAAAAACAAAATATTTCTCAATCTTCCAATAATAAAAAATGAAACAATCCACAAATTTAAAACAAATCAGAGACTTTTGTCAAGAAACAACTCAGGATTGAGATCTAGAGATTATAACCTTGAGACAAAAATCAAAAGAAAACACTTGCAAAACTTTCAAAGAAGATAATCAAATCCTAAAAATCACTCAAATGCAAGCACAAAACTGATGAAACAATCAATTACAGGGATCATAAGTCCACCCCAGGCAAAAGAAGAAAATCTGGGTGAAAAAAGACGAAATGGCTGACTTCAAAAAATCCTACAGGAATCGTCGCAAGTGACCAGTAGAGTACAGTGCGACGATATAAAGTCTCCATGGGCTAGATATGGGGCACAATGCGACATTGTCACCTTGGTTGGAACCAGTAGGATGCAATGTCAAAGATTCGTCATAGGCTAGCTATATATCACAGTGCGACGATCTCTTTAATTAAGGAAAAAATGAATGAAAACCAAAAATTCAATCTCGACTATCAGACCCAGGGAGTCTAGGTGGATCACCCACAGACTCAGAGAATGAATTCAACTAAATAAAGCAGGCTAAAATAAAAGAAGAGTCAAAAATACAAAAATCAAGTTGTCTCCTCAGTGGAGTCTCCAATTTTGTTATTGGACAAATCAGTAAGTGCGGACAAGAATAGATCTCCCTATTTCCACCTAGAACTAACACAAAACAAGACAAAATATGATGCTTTCCCTAGGCTTTAACTATTGAGTTTACTAGCTAATGAGAGATAGACAACATACCATTTAAATGTCACTTCCTCTCACCATTTCCATCGTTGCTCTGTTCCAATGCTCATGCAATAATGAACCTGTAAAGGAACACAAGCCAACAAAGTGAAAGCAGTAGAGTATTCTCAACATAAACCTATGTATGTGATCAAGGAATCATACAATAAAACAATAGTTATTTTATGGGAAAGAAACATATGATGTATCATATTAATAAGAAAGTGGAGAGTACAACCAAATCCTTGATGTCATAAGGTCCCCTTTCAATGACCCTTTTCTCTTCACACACACTTGCTCCAAATATCTTGAATGAAGAATCCACCATGTAACTTGAATAACTAAAGGAAATCTCTCAAGAATAAACTGAATTAGAGTTTCTCCATACAAATCAATTCAACATTCTATAGTTCTCTTCTCATTCCATCTAATGATAGCTTTTCCATAAGAGACCCTTCCTTATATAGAGTGAAGGAAGGATGGATGAGGGGATTAGGATGATCCCACCAAATCAGAGAGGCGATTCAAATCCAAACTATTCGGAGGCCACCTCATCTTCTAGAATATCCCTTCTAGAACTTTCGTGAAATCTTGACTTTTCCTTAGCCTTTGACATCGTCACACCCTAGCTATAGTGCAGCCTACAGAGACGTCACAATCCAGCTCTAGAGTAGACTGAGATGATCAAGCATCATCGCACCCCAACTATGATGCAGGGTGCGGCGACCTTTCTTCATATGGTTTTTGAGGAAGGAAAACCATTCACTTTTCTTGTGGAGAAAGACTCTTTTCTTGTTTGAGAACATGAACACATGTTTGTCAATGGATTACCAAGGTGACCAAAATAATGTGTAACAATGTGCCAAATTAATGTATGTTTATATGGATGTAGCAATGTTTTTGTACAACAACAAGTTAGCTCAGGGTTTAGTCTAATTTAGGTTTAGAAAAGTTAGTAAAGAGTTCAAGGATAAGATTATAAGTGTTTGTTTGTTCAATCACCACTTGCAGAAGGTAGTCTAGTGCCTTTTTAGGGTAAATGGAATCATTGATGGCAACAAAAACTCTTAATGGAAATATAGAAATGATAATGATATGTTGAAGGGTGGAGGGGATAAGAGAGGTGTTGGTATCCCAAGGCCTCAAAAATCCACTTCCAAGAGAAAATTTGCTAGAAAGTAACAAGGGTTAGGCCTTAGCGATTTTCTCTTTCCTTGAAAAATAATGTAATAAAATATGCAATTGGAAAATGGAAGTAGGGTTACTAGAGTGCTACAATGGTAGGGATCTAGTATATAATTCAAATCAAGTTCCTTTCAAGATATTTTGACACATGGAAGATTATAGGGAGAAAGATAATAACATATGTAATTCCCCCAGGGTTTCAAGCTAGCAATTTCATAATCTTAGAAATGAAACAAAGAAAAATACCCATAAAATTCATTCACAATAAAGAAATGCATAATTTCCATTTACTTCACCAAGAATAATCTATAAAATCACCCTAGTTGAAGATCCTCCACAATAAAATAGCCAAAATGCACCAAAAATTGTATCCTTCAAAAAGTGCGCACCACTAGTTTCAGCCAATAACACTCAAGGGAGGCCGAATTTCATACCTCTACTTGAGTGATGAATGAATCATTAAAAAATAAAAGAGTTTCATCTCTTATTTATACAATGAAAATGACCTTTAATTGTCTTTTAGGTCACAAAAGGATGACATGGCCAGTTGACATCAAAAGTCCAGTTTTCACATAAAATTAACAATTAAACCCCTAATTTAATTTTAGGGATGATGTCGTGCCCCTCTTAGGGTGACGTTAGGGCCCATAATGGAATGCTATACCTAAAAAGTAAAACTTTAGGCCTCAAAAGGACTCATAAGATGCCACACATGCCAACTAGCACCAAACTATCCTCATGCGAAATCCTAATTGATGACGTCAAGGATCAATATGATGATATATGGGGAATTCAAGGGCCAATGTCATGGTAGAAGGAAAATATCCCTGTGGGTCTAGTCTTGCTAGAGTGTCTTGGGGAAACATTGTTCTTATTTCCTAGTCATATCCTCTAGTGTCTCTCTACCCCTAGTTGGGGTCACATCATCCATTTGGTGGGATTTCATCTCCATGGAGGTCCAATTTAATCATCTCCCCATATGTACCTGTCCACCGGGCATGGTCTTGCAGTAACAAAAGGTATGCCCTCCATGGGCTCATAAGTCACAGGGATCGTAACAATGCCAATCATATCCAATAATCAAATTACCCAAACATGTGCATCAAACCCCCCTTTACATAGAAAAATGCTCAAAGAAGTTATGCAGTTTAACAAGACATGTTTGGAGAGGGTCTCGGGATTTCCTATTGGGATAATCCTCCTCAAGTTTTGGGTGTTTCCCAAGTGAATACCAATCTAGGTCATGTAAGTGCATGAAATGGTGTATGGAATGTTTGTGCAAGTGGGGCAATGATAACATGGAAATGTAGGTCTTGCATGTGGGTGCCTCTGTAGAGGGAAAGTTGCACCTTGTCATGGATGCCATTGCTTCCTAGCCCATTCAATTCCTTTTAATCTTTGTCTTATTGCTTTTTCTTTTCAAGAGAATAGATGGGGGAAACTTTCCTGCTGTGGTGACAACTTTACCCACAATAACTTCAAGGAAATGAGAAGGTTGGTTTGTGATGAGTCCCCCTTTCTCTTAGCTATTCCACCAAGAGCCACTACCCTAGTTTTGTGACCAAAATATGGTAGTTTCATACCGCTACATGCCCATGGACCTAATAGGTCGGCTCATGATGAGACCTCCTATCTACCAACTAGACCTTGAGTTTTATGTTATCTTACGGGTCCTTTTTTCTTAGTGATAAGTCTTTTATTGCTTACTCAGGAATCCCTTGACGAAGAATCTCAAAGGTTTCATTTTGGATTTTAACTTTTTCCAGCTACTTTTACCCTCTGGGCCTTTATCCCCTTCTTCCCACAAGGCAAGGTACAACCCTTACTAGTGTGGAAAACTTAATTCTTGAACCAAGGTAGGGGAAGATGAGAGGGGAAATGATGAAAAGTGGTAAGTATTGAAGGAATAGACGATGAAATTTCATATACCCACCTAGTGGCATCTCATCCCTAAGGGAACCAACTTACTAGGGAACTCTATCACTGTCCCCCAAGTATGAACAAGTTAAAGAGAATAATTTCCAAACAAACACTATGAAACAAAGGAGAGTTCAATGAAACATATTTAAATGCTTCAAAAATCAGAGTGACACATACCATGATACCTAGACTCATTACCTCATGGAGCACGACCCACTGCTACTTCAGGATCAAGTCAGTGAGATGGATGTTGTTGTTGCTGATAGATGGGATGCACTGAAGAAAAGATGGGACCTTCGGGGCCAAGCTCAAGTCGTATGGTTCTCGGCACTCCATGTATAGGAACAATGGGCCTCGATAAATACTCTCCTTAGTTATGCAGAGGATAGGGGTGTTACACATTATTTTTGTTACCCCAGTGATCCACCGACGAACATGTGTTCATGCTCCTTGAAAAGATAAAAGAGTCTTTCTCCATGAGAAAAGTGTTTTTCTTTTCTTTCTCAAAAACCACATCAAATAAGTTCATCGAACCCTACCATATGCATGGGGTGTGACTATGCCTGATCGTCGCACTCTGCCCTAGATATGGGCTATGAAGTTTCTAGAGGTTGCCTATGCATAGGGTGCGACGATGCTAAAAACAAAGGGAAAGTCAAACTTCACAAATGTTCTGGAAGGGAATCTTCTAGAAGATGAGGTGGCCTCCAATCGGTTTGGATCTTACTTGCTTCTTTGATTTGGTGGGATCATCCTAATATCCTCATCCATCCTTCTTTCACCCTATATAAAGAAGGATCCCTTATGGAAAAGGCTAAGGTTGAATAGGCTAAGATTTATATGGAGAGTTCTACTTCAGATTATTCTTGAGAGCTTTGCTTTAGTTCTATAAGCTACATTGTGGATCTTCTTCATTCAAAGGATTTGGAGCAAAGGTGTGTGTGTTAGAGAAAAGGGCCATTGAAATGGGACCTTGTGACATTAAGTCATAGGTTTTATTCTCCACTTTCTATTTAATATGATATAGCAATATGTTTCTTTCCCATAAAATCAGTCTTGTTTTATTGTATGATTCCTTGATCACATACATAGGTTCTTGTTGTGTATACTTTGTTGCTTTCACTTCATTGGCTTGTGTTTCTTTGTAGGTTCAATATCCCATGAGATTTGGAATGGAGCGAGGATGAAAATGGAAAGGGGAAATGAGATTTAAAAGGTATGTTGTCCATCTCTTCTTAGCTAGTAAACTCGATAATTAAAGCCTAGGGAAAGTGTTATATTATGTTATGTTTTGTTCTAGTTTCAGGAGAAACTAGGGAGATCTGTTTGTGTCTACACTTGCCGATTAGTCCAATAAAAAAATTGGAGAATCCACTGGGGATATGACTTGTTTTCATTTTTTTCCTATTATTTTCTTTTAGCCTGCCTTCCTTTAGTTAAATTCATTCTCTGAGTCTGTGGGTGATCCATATAGACTCCATGGGTCTGAAAGTTCAGTAAAACATTTTGGCTTTCTTCTCTTTTTTCTTTATGTTCAAGATCATCGCACTGTACTCTACAGAAAAAATATGACGATCCTTTCACGTCGCACTCTACTGGTGCAAAATAGTGCAATGATGTTGCACTGTACCTTGTTGGCAACATGCGATGACCTGTTGGAACAGGGGAAGACTCAGGGTTAAACGCTTCAACATCACATCAACAAAACCCTAACTATCGGCCCTTTCAGAAACACTTGCGAAGCAGATGAAATCTCACCTGAGGTAGAGGCAGGAGGGGTTGTAGGAATCAAGTGTCTACAACCTAGCCGGGACACAGATCTATGATCACAATAGTTAACAAATAACTTATCAATTAACATTCATTAGTCTTTGAACCTTATTCACATCACAGATAAAAACCCTAATTATATAACAACACAATATTCAACATGATCTAAGAATATCTAACCATTTAGCACATAGAATCAAACATATCTAGCATGAATTCATGTTACTCAGCACTAAGTTGCTACATCAGATGCATCTAACATACATAAAGATTCATCACTAAGCATAAATCACAACATAGGATATACATGGTTCATCCCCAGCGTGGGGCTACGTCCACCAACTCTTCGTCTTATTTATTATATTCTTTCAATCTTCTTACATGCACATAGCCTCAAAACCAACTCCTCATAGGAAATGAGATCTGTGCGCACTTCGCCAGATCCTCCCTCCCCACATTCGGCACAACACAAATCCTTCTTACAATCACTTGCACTTAACTCTGCAAGTTCTCAACACATAGTATGCACAGAGCCTCCACAACTAATCACACTTAGCAACCTTTACATATCTTGCACAAAGACAACTTAGATATGATATTATGCTTTATACAATGCCTAACTACTTATTTATACATTTACAAATGGGGCCTAAGCATGGGTAAACCCATGGGCCAATATCCCATACCCGTTACATAAGCCCTAAACCCAAAAATCCTATAAAAGGGGTTGAGATCCTGCGATCTCCACTTCACTTGGGTGCTTCGTCTTTGACCAGCCTATCGAAGTCCCAAAAATGGTCAAACATGACCAAGGTTCTCCAAAAATTGGTGAAGGGACAACAGGCCCCCAACACTCACCTGTGAATTGTCCTGAGTCACTATGATATAGGCAACTCTACTTCAAAGGCCTCTAGCTTGGATCGAGCTTTCTCTACTTGCTGCTTCACCATAACCTCCTGGTCAATGAACTCCTGAATGATTTTCTTGGTGAAAGTTCCTTCCAAGTGTTGTTCCACTGCGGTGACCACTTGTTCCATTTGCGCACCTTGTCCTTCGATCTCCTCAAAAATTGTGTGGGATTCCTCCTGTACCTTGGTCACTTCCATGACTTTACTCTAGATGGAATGGACCTGTTGTTGAACCATGTGTTGTTCTTGTGACCTTTTCATCTTTGCGACCACTGACAGTAGCTTTAAATGTTCCTATATTACTTGCTACTTTTCTTCTTGGAGCTGTGAATCTAATGTCCTTAGTTCTGGGTCCTCTACAAGGTGCTCATAGGTCTGTGCACTTTGATTGCTGAGTTTCTTGCATTCTAAGGAAAATGCCTTGATTCTTCCAACAACGCTCCAGGCAGTTTCTTCCCTCTGATCTCGGACTTCCTAAAGAGTGCTCGAAACTACTTGCAATTCTAGTTCTTCTACTCTTTCTTGGAGTTGCTGAATGGATTCAGCGAGCTTACCCACTTGGCTCTCAGTTGTTTCCTCTTCCATCTGTGCTAGGCTCAGAACAAAGAAAATTTCTCTAGTGACTGCTTATTTAACTCCAATCTAATCCACGAGAAACTATTTGTTTTCCTTCTAAATTTGTGCTCTATCCTCTGCAAAGTTCACCTGGAGGTCGTCTTTCTCTTGCTGTGCAACCCAATGTTGCTCCAGGAATTCCTTCTCTGCTTGCTCCAATGCCTCTGTGGCCCCCTATTTTTCTTCCTGGACCCAACCAAGGCAAGCTTCTATCGCAACTGCTATTCTACGTAGTTGGTCAGGCTCATATCCTACTTCTATGCCCCTTGATGACAACGACATCGTAGACACTGCATGAAAGAAATTAGTTCTCTATGGGCTTGGATAATCAAAATTTGCAAAAGTTTCCTCAGTTCAACATTCAACAGGATAAATAGACAATGCCATAATGAATTCCTCCAATGGGCAATAATTCCTCAATCAATACAATTCCATCCATTATCGCGTGGTCCCAACAGTCCAACGATGAGATTTCTAGCAATAATTGTGGTTCTATCCATTCTGGAGCATCGTTCTAATGGTCAGGATGCCTCCAATAGTCATATTTATTCATTCTGGTGAAGTACCAGTCTACTTTGTTCTGATATTCCATCGAGGTTCAAGTTCTGCAAGCCTTCCTTCTGTGAAGTCCTCTCTGGAACCTCCTGCAATTTTTCTAGCTTTGCCTTCTTATTGAGATTTCTTGCTTTCTTTCCTGTGGCATGCATCTCTGGATTCCTCTTTACATAATTGTTGTTATATTCTCTTAGCATAGTAACTTATCATAGCTGGGGGTCTTTCACAGGGTTCGAGGGTAATACTTCTTCTCTTATTTTTTTTGGAGTAGGTTCTCTTCTCTTCTACATGGATAAGTTATTTAAACCTTCTTGCATTCTTTCAACTTCGACAACTAAGTCTCTATCCCTTATTTGCGTTGACTTGTCCTCCTGTTATTCTATTAAGAGCATTATTCTCCTAGCCATGAAATCCATTAATTCTTTCATTTTCTTTTCTATATCTTCATCTTCTTCTTTCCTTTGGATCTGATCTCTCTAAATCCAAGTCTTTCCTAACATAAGTGCAAAAGGAGCGTTGTTCTCAAAAAAATCAATGACCTCAAATTCTTCTTCTGTTGATGTCCCATGATCACTCATAGGTAGATGTGTAATTATTCCACATAGGGTTACCATATTTCCTTTAAACAATCTTATTCCTCCCAATGAAGGAATCATAGCAGGCTTTCCCAAAATTTCCCAAGTACTTTCTGGCATAATGTTCACCTATGTTTCTGCATCCAATACACAGTCTATGTCGAAGTCTCCTATTCTTGTTTCTATGCACTCTTTTTTTTTTTAAGATCTCTGATAAAATGATGTCTTTGTGATCATTCAGTGTTTCCTTCATGTACAATAATATAGCCTCATATTATATTTGGTTCTTTAGCATATTCTTATTCTCTTGACCTTCCTCATGGTTTTCTTGTCTCATGTTCATCTTCTAAACTTTAGAAATCATTCTAGGGCAATCTAAAACTTCATGTCTAGTAGCTTTACCACAAAGGAAAATAGGACCTCTACTAGGGCATTCCTAAGCAAGATGTCTCAGTATTCTGCAATTATAACATAATGTCAATCCTCTCTTTCTCTTAAACGATTCCCAACCTTTCCTATACTGCGCAACGAGATCATAGTGGTGGACCTGCAAAAAATTATTTCTAGGATCCTGCATCCACTCGTTAGTCCAAAAAATCCTTCTATGCATAGGAATAACATATATTTCATTAAATTTATCAGATCTATTTGTATCAAATCTTATTTCTTCTAGATGTGCCCTATTTTTCAGACTAGGAAAAAATCTATTAAACATACCTAGATCCATTCTTTCGAAAAAACAAATTCCACTTATCTTAACTTTATCAGAGCACAAAGATTTAAGATATTATCTCTTTTCTTCAGATCAGACTTCTCTTCTTACCATAGAGATTCACAAGTCAAGTAGAGTATTGATCACTACAACAACAAATCTACGCACAAATATTTCTCTTTTCTTTAGTTCCCATCAATCACATTTTCAGGTCCCGACAACAGAACCATTTGTTGGCATAGGGGAAGACCCAGGGCTCAACGTTTCAACAATGCACCAACAAAACCCTAACTATCAGCCCTTTTAGAAACACTTGTGAAGAATATGAAGTCTCACTTGAGGTAGAGACAGGGGGGTTGTAGGACTCAAGTGTCTACAACCTAGCTAGGACACATATTTGTGATCACAATACTTAACAGAGAACTTAGTAATTAACATTCATTAGTCTTTGACCCTTATTCACATCGTAGATAAAAACCCTAATTATAGAACAATGTATATTCAATAAGATCTAAGGATATCTAACCATTTAGCACATAACATTAAATATATCTAGATTTCATTCATGTTATTCAACACTAAGATGCTACATCAAATGCATCTAACATACATAAATATTTAGCACTAAGAATAAATCACATCAATAACACAAAGCAATCACAACACATGATATACATGGTTCACCCCCAGCGTGGGGAAACGTCCATCAACTCTTTGTCTTGTTTATTATCTTATTTCAATCTTCTTACATGCACAAAGCCTCAAAACCAACTCTGAATAGGACAGGATATCTGTGCACACTTTTCCATATCCTCCTTCCTCAATTTTGGCATAGCACATAGCCTTCTTACAATCACTTGCACTTAACTCTACAAGTTCTCAACACATAGTATGCACAGAGCCTTCACAACTAATCGCACTTAGAAACCTTTACATATCTTGCACAAAGACAACTTAGATTTGATCTTGTGCTTTGTACAATGCCTAACTACTTATTTATACATTTACAAATGGGGCCTAAGCATGGGTAAACCCATGGGCCAACATCCCATACTCGTTACATAAGCCCTAAACCCAAAAATCCTGTAAAAGGGGGCGATATCTTGCAATCTCCACTTTTCCTGGGTGCTCTGTCTTCAACCAGCCTATTGAAGTTCCAAAAATGGTCAAACACGACCAAGGTTCTCCAAAACATGGTCGAGGGCCAATAGGCCCCCAACGCTCACCTGTGACTTGTCCCGAGTCACTTTGATTTGGGCAACCTTGCTTTGAAGGCCTCGAGCTTGGATTGATCTTCCTCGACTTGCTGCTTCGCCAAAGCCTCTTGGTCGGTGAACTCCTGAATGATTTTCTCGGTGATAGTTCCTTCCAAGCATTGTTGCACTGTGGTGACCACTTGTTCTAGTGGTGCACCTTTTCCTTCGATCTCATCAAAAAGTGTGCAGGCTTCATCTTGTACCGGCTAAAGTCTCTGGGTCACTTCCATGACTTTACTCTAGATGGCATGGACCTGTTGTTTAACTACGCGTTGTTCTTGTGACCTTGTCATCTTCACGACTGATGACAGTAGCTTCAACTATGCCTTTACTATCGCTACTTGCTGCTTTGCTTCCTGGAGCTGTGAATCCAATGTCCTAATTTTTGGGTCCTATGCAAGGTGCTCATAGGTCTATGCACTTCGATTGTTGAGTTTCTTGCATTATAAGGCCAATGCCTTCATTCTTCCAATTGTGATTTAGACAGTTTCTTCCCTCTGATCTCACACTTCCTGCGGAATGCTCAAAATTGCTTGCAATTCCAGTTCTGCTACTCTTACTTGGAGTTGTTGAATGGATTCAATGAGCTTACCCACTTGTCTCTTAGTTGTTTCCTCTTTCATCTATGCTAGGACTAGAATAAAGCAAAGTGCTCTAGTGACTACTTCTTTAACTCCAATCTAATCCAGGAGAATCTATTCGTTTTCCTTCTGGATCTGTGCTCTATCCTCTGTAAACTTCGCCTAGAGGTCGTCTTTCTCTTGCTGCACAACCCAATGTTTCTCCAGGGCTTCCTTCTTTGCTTTCTCCAATGCCTCTGTGGCCCGCTATTTTTCTTCCTGGACTGGATGAAGGCAAGATTCTATTGCAATTGATATTCTACGTAGTTTGGTAGGCTCATATCCTACTTCTATGCCCCTTGATGACAACGACATCGTAGACACTGTGCGAAAGAAATTAGTTCTCTATGGGCTCAAATAATCACAATTTGAAAAAGTGTCCTTGGTTCAACATTTGATGGGATAAATAGACAACATCATAATGGATTCCTCCAATGGGTAGGAATGCCTCAATCAATACAATTCCATCTGTTATGGCATGGTCCCAACAGTCCAACAATGAGATTTCTAGCAATAATTGCGGTTCTATCCATTTTGGAGCATTGTTCTAACGGTCAAGACACTTCCAACAATCATATTGCTTCGTCCTGGTGAAGTACCAGTCTGTTTTGTTCTGATATTCTGGTGAGGTTCAAGTTCTTCAAGCCTTCCTTTTGTGAAATCATCTCTGGAACCTCCTACAATTTTTCTAGCTTTGCTTTCTTCTTATTGAGATTTCTTGCTTTCTTTCCTGTGGCATGTGTCTCTAGATTCCTCTTTCCATAATTGTTTTTATATTCTCTTAGCATAGTAACTTCTCACTGCTGGGGGTCTTTCACAGGGTTTGAGGGTATTACTTCTTCTCTTATTGTTTCTGGAGTAGGTTCTCTTCTCTTTTACATGGATAAGTTCTCTAAACCTTCTTTCGTTCTTTCAACTTCGACAACTAAGTCTCTGGCCCTCAATTGCTTTGAATTTTCCTCCTGTTAGTATATTAAGAGAGCTATTCTCTTAGCCATGAAATCCATTAATTCTTTCTTTTTTTGTTCTATAGCTTCCTCTTATTCTTTCCTTTGGATCTGATCTCACTCAATCCAAGTCTTTCCTAACAATAGTGTTAAAGGAGCGTTGTTCTCAAAAAAATTAATGACCTCAAATTCTTCGTTTGTTGATGTCCCATGATCACTCATAGGTACATGGGTAAGTATTCCACATAGGGTTATCATATTTGCTTTAAACTATCTTATTCCTCCCAATGAAGGAATCATAGCATTCTTTCCCAAAATTTCCCAAGTACTTTCTAGCATAATGTTCACCTGTGTTTCTGCATCCAATACACAGTCTATGTCAAAGTCTCCTATTCTTGTTTCTATGCACTCTTTCTTTTTTTAAGATCTCTGATAAATTGATGTCTCTATGATTATTTAGTGTTTCTTTCATCAGCAATAATATAGCCTCATATTATTTCTGGTTCTTTATCATATTCTTATTCTCTTGACCTTCCTCATGGTTTTCTTGTCTCATGTTCATCTTCTCAACTTTAGAAATCATTCTAGGGAAATCTAAAACTTCATGTCCAGTAGCTTTACCACAAAGGAAAATAAGACCTCTACTAGGGAATTCCTTAGCAAGATGTCTCGATCTTTTGCAATTATAACATAATGTCAATCCTCTCTTTCTCTTAAACAATCCCCAACCTTTCTTGTACTGCGCAACAAGATCACAGTGATGGACTTGCAAAAAATTATTTCTAGGATATTACATCCACTTGTTAGTCCAAAAAATATTTCTATGCATAGGAATAACATATAATTCATTAAATTTATCAGATCTATTCGTATCAAATCTTCTTTATTCTAGATGTGCCCTATTTTTCAGACTAGGAAAAAATCTATCAAACATACCTAGATCCATTCTTTCGAAAAACAAATTTCCACTTATCTTAACTTTATCAGAGCACAAATCTTTAAGATATTACCTATTTTCTTCAGATCAGACTTCTCTTCTTAGCATAGAGCTTCACAAGTCAAGTAGAGTATTGAGCACTAAAATAATAGATCTATGCACAGAGCTTTCTCTTTTATTTAGTTCCCAGCAATCACAGTTTCAGGTCTTGACAACAGAACCATTTGTTGGCACAGGGGAAGACCTGAGGTTCAACGTTTCAACAATGCACCAAAAAAACCCTAACTACCGGCCATTTTGGCAACACCTGCGAAGAATATGAAGTCTCACCTGAGGTAGAAGCAGGGGGGTTGTAGGACTCAAGTGTCTACAACTATCTTTTCGAAGTCCCAAAAATGGTCAAACAGACCAAGGTTCTCCAAAACTTGGTCAAGGGCCAACATGCCCCCAACACTCACCTGTAACTTGTCCCGAGTCACTTTGATCTGGGCAACTCTGCTTCGAAGGCCTTGAGCTTGGATCAAGCTTCCTCGACTTGTTTCTTTGCCAGAGCAACCTTATCAATGAACTCCTGAATGATTTTCTCAGTGACAGTTCCTTCCAAGCACTGTTCCACTGTGGTGACCACTTGTTCTAGTTGTGCGCCTTGTCCTTCGATCTCCTCAAAAAGTGTGCAGGCTTCCTTCTATACCGGTTGAAGTCTCTGGGTCACTTCCATAAATTTACTCTGGATGGAATGGACCTGTTGTTGAACTACGCATTGTTCTTGTGACCTTTTCATCTTCGCGACCACTGATAGTAGCTTCAACTGTGCATGTACTTTCGTTACTTGTTGCTTTGCTTCCACGAGTTGTGAATCCAATGTCCTTAGTTCTGGGTCCCCTGCAAGGTGCTCATAGGTCTTGGCACTTTGATTGTTGAGTTTATTGTATTCTAAGGCCAATGCCTTGATTCTTCCAACTACGCTCCAAGTAGTTTCTTCCCTTTGATCTCATACTTCCTGCAGAGTGCTCAAAACTGCTTGCAATTCCAGTTCAACTACTCTTGCTTGGAGCTGTTGAATGGCTTCAGAGAGCTTACCCACTTGGCTCTCAGTTGTTTCCTCTTCTATCTGTGCTAGGTCTAGAATAAAGCGAAGTGCTCTAGTGACTGCCTCTTTAACTTCAATCTAATCTATGAGCAATTGTTCATTTTCCTTCTGGATCTGCGCTCTATCCTCTGCAAACTTCACCTGGAGGTCATCTTTCTCTTGCTGCACAACCCGATGTTTCTTCAGGGCTTCCTTATTTTCTTGCTCCAATGCCTCTGTGGCCTGATATTTTTCTTCCTGGACCTGATGAAGGAGAGATTCTATCGCAACTGCTATTCTATATAGTTGGGTAGGCTCATCTCCTACTTCTATGCCCCCTGATGAAAACAATGTCGTAGACACTGCATGAAAGAAATTAGTTCTCTATGGGCTCGAATAATCAGAATTTGCAAAAGTGTCCTTGGTTCAACATTCGACGAGATAAATAGACAATGCCATAATGGATACCTCCAATGGGCAGGAATGCCTCAATCAATACAATTCCATCCATTATGGTGTGGTCCCAACAGTCCAATGATGAGATTTCCGGAAATAACTGCAGTTCTATCCATTCTGGATCGTCGTTCTAATGATCAGGATGCCTCTAACAATCATATTGCTTCTTCATGGTGAAGTAACAGTCATATCTATCCCAAGCATAGTTTTGTTTTGTTTTAAAGCTTGCATAAAAATGAAAACAATCCTGAGCTTAGTCTTTGTTCTTTCTCATGCTCGTAAATACATGAGAATAAGTTACTGAGCTTAGTCTTTGTTCTTTCTCGTGCTCTTAAATATGTGAGAATGTAACCAAGTATACTTTTATCAATTTTTCGGACTCGTAAAGGTTATACGAAAAAGGAACCCCCTGGAGTCCTCTTTAAGCTCTTTTCAGACTCTCTAAACATGAAAAGATCATCGAGCAACCTTGCTATTTTCACGCTCGATAAAGTATTTGAAGTACATGTCTGGAGAGCGATAATTTCTCTCTTTTTTGGTCTCATCCAGACTATATTACGAAAAAGGAACTGAGAGAGTTCTTTTTTAAGTGTTTTTCTAAACTCTATAATCTTGAAAAACCTTCGAGTTTTCTATCTCTGGACTCGTTAAACAAACACTGACAGACCCGTGATGGGACCGAACCATTCCTTCTTAGGGTTCATTAAAAATACTCCGAGGGACTCATCCGAAGGATGAGATTACATCAACAAGTATATGTTATCCTCCTCAAGCTTGCGTAAAAATAAAGAGGTACTCACCAGAAATGGTGGGGGAAAATTTGGAAAAGTGATATGTTTAATCTTCGTATTGATTGGCAGTAAGTGTCTCTCTTGAACATGACACCCCCTATTCATCATTTGAAGCCGGTTTGAGAAATCCATTTGTCTCTCATTCAATTTGCTACAAGGTCATTCCCTATGTCATCTTTGAGTCAATTCTGCCAAATCATTGTTCGTGTCGTTCACATGTTCAAGAGAAGTCCATCTGAAACCTATATTGAGTCAGCCATCTGTAGTTATCCATTCTCTCTGTGTAAGCCTTCCCTATGTCCAGTCCAATTCAGATCATACTTTGTTTCACCTTCAAACTCTGTTACTCATTTTGTTTCATTGATGGGGGATACATCAAGGCCCTCCTCTGACAAGTTTTTTTCCGTCGACTTCATCTCATTATCCGGAATCAAGACTTAGAAATAATTTGGTACCTTGGAACTTGCATGCCTCAATGGCAGGTTTCCTCGCTTTCAACAGTGGATTTACATCATTGACCCCTGATCGAAACATTCCATCGGATGTTCGACATCAACTCATTTATTCACACTCGATGTATTGTACTATAGGACCTTGGGAGTCATTGACATCAATGGTGATTTCCCTCGCACTTGTTAACGGTTACATCAATGACCAGTAATCAAGTGGTTTCTACCATGTTCGACTTCAACTCATGTAATCACATGGTTAGATTCGTACTTTGGGCGACAAGATTGAAGACCCTAGATATTATCTTTGTGATCCAGGTTGTGATGGAGTATGTATAATTTGTGACACATAGATCCACTATGTATGTCTCGTGGTTATGTCGTCTTGATTTGAAATTTTTCGCATAGATCCATAGTGTATTTAGGTGGCTATGTTATATTTTGATGGCATGGATCCACAGTGTATGATTGGTGTCCATGACCCATGTCTACAATGGCTTCATTTTGTGATCTGAGTATGGGAATGCCTACCTCAGAATTGATATATATGACACTTTGCAAATGCTTGATTGTTCGCAGGTTTCCAATTAGATGTCCTCCTAGTTCGCGACACACACATGCAGCTTACAAAGTCTATTGGCTATCACTGGTTCCAATCTCAGACTTTGGGGGGCATTCTGTGTTGATACTGAGAGGGGGGTGAATCAGTATCAAGTACAATTTAAAACCTTTTTCAACTTATACTTAAACCATTCAATTATATCCAATGAGAAATGAACAATAGTATAAGAGTTACACCAATAC
>ML784897.1:37300-63849 GCA_009831015.1 Picea engelmannii | reverse complement strand
TGATTAACTCTTTAATTAAGGGTTAATGATTAATTTGAGTATTAATTAATTAATTGATTAATTAAGTATTAAACAAATGGGTGGATAATAAAATATAATGTTTAATTGGGTTACGTATCCCACAAGGGATAACGTAACCAATATGTTAAGTTAAGAAATAAATGAATGGATAAGGCATTAATAAAGGGATAAGGTATTTGGTGGGGGAAGTTAATGGAGGAAGGGCGGTGAAGGAGGCATAAGGGAGGTGGAGAAGGAGATGGGGGGAGGCATTTTCTTTTTCTACGAGAGTGGAGAACTTGGAGTATGGGGAGAGAGTGAGTTAACAGTGGAATTTACAGTGCACCGGGGGGGGGCTGAGGAGGTTTTGGGCTCGGAGGGCTAGGACATCCATTGATGTCCTAGGGCTAGGCGTTACTAGTCGGCAGGGTGGCTGGTTTTGGGGTGTCCTAAGGAGCAACAGCAGGTTCAAGCTAAGGAAGCAAGTGGCAACATCAGATTCAGGTTAGTGTTATGAATCTTTTTAATTAAATTGTTAGTAAATTTTGTTTATTGAGATATTGGATTGAATGTGCTAGATTAAGTGAATTTTGAATTTAATGTTCTGTTATAAATAAATCAATGGTAGTTTAAATTGAATGGTAGTTTAAATTAAATGACGGTCTTTACACAATCTATCTTGACAAAGAAAATCTCAAAGCCACTTCAATCAAGCTGATAATTCCAAGCCAATCAAGAACAAGCTCATGAACCAACAAAGATAACCCAAGCTAAGTTTCTCCATGAGAAATCCTCTCCTTTTATAAGTTGAAGAGGATAAGGTGAGGAGGTTAGGATGATCCCACTAAATCATGAAAGCGAATAAGATCCAAACCATTCGGATGCCACCTCACCATAGAAGTTTCTCCTTCTAGAAGATTCGAGAAAACACTCATTTTTCCCACATGCAGTCATTCTCGCACCCTAGCTATAGAGCAACCTGTGAACATCTCGCACCCTGGCTATAGTGAAACCTGCGAGAATGGGTCATTCTCACACCCTACCTATATAGCAACCTGCAAACTTTCTTTTTTATAAGGTTTTTACATAGGAAAATGCAACTTCTTTTCTCAGGAAAAGTTCTTCTCCCTTCTCTCTTTAGGAACTCAGGCCACTGACCCCTCTGAAGGAAACATATAGGTTTACATCATTAAAAATCATAGGGATGACAAAAATAATCTGTAACAGTAGGCTCATCTCCTACTTCTATGCCTCCTGATGACAAAAATGTTGTAGACACTGCATGAAAGAAATTAGTTCTCTATGGGCTCGGATAATCACAATTTGCAAAAGTGTCCTGGTTTCAACATTCAACAGGATAAATAGAAAATGTCATAATGGATTCCTCCAATGAGAAGGAATGCCTCAATCAATACAATTACATCCATTATGGTGCGGTCCCAATAGTCTAATGATGAGCTTTCCAGCAATAACTGCAGTTCTATCAATTCTAGATCGTCATTCTAATGGTCAGGATGCCTCTAACAGTCATATTTCTTCTTCATGGTGAAGTAACAGTCTACTTTGTTCTGATATTCCGACGAGCTTCAAGTTCTACAAGCCTTCCTTCTGTGAAGTCCTCTCTGGAACCTCCTGCAATTTTTCTATCTTTTCTTTCTTCTTATTGAGCTTTCTTGCTTTCTTTCCTGTGGCATGTGTCTCTAGATTCCTCTTTCCATAATTGTTGTTATATTCTCTTAGCATAGTAACTTCGCACTACTAGGGGTCTTTCACAGGCTTCGAGGGTAATGCTTCTTCTCTTATTGTTTCTAGAGTAGGTTCTCTTATCTTCTACATGGATAAGTTCTTTAAACCTTATTTCGTTCTTTCAACTTCAACAACTAAGTCTCTGGCCCTCAGTTGCTTTGACTTGTTCTTCTGTTATTCTATTAAGAGCACTATTCTCCTAGCCATGAAATCCATTAATTTTTTATTTTTATGTTCTATAGCTTCCTCTTCGTCTTTCCTTCAGATCTGATCTCTCTAAATCCAAGTCTTTCCTAACATAAGTGCAAAAGGAGCGTTGTTATCAAAAAAATTAATGACCTCAAATTCTTCTTCTATTGATGTCCCATGATCACTCATAGGTACATGAGTAAGTATTCCACATAGGGTTATCATATTTCCTTTAAACAATCATATTCCTCCCAATGAAGGAATCATAACAGGCTTTCCCAAAATTTTCCAAGTACTTTCTGGCATAATGTTCACCTGTGTTTTTGCATCCAATACACAGTCTATGTCGAAGTCTCCTATTCTTGTTTCTATGCACTCTTTCTCTTTTTAAGATCTCTGATAAACTGATGTCTCTGTGATCATTCAATGTTTCTTTCATCTACAATAATATAGCCTCATATTATTTCTAGTTCTTTAGCATATTCTTAGTCTCTTGACCTTCCTCATGGTTTTCTTGTCTCATGTTCATCTTCTCAACTTTAGAAATCATTCTAGGGAAATCTAAAAATTCATGTCCAGTAGCTTTACCACAAAGGAAAATAGGACCTCTACTAGGGCATTCCTTAGAAAGATGTCCTGGTCTTCTGTAATTATAACATAATGTCAATCCTCTATTTCTCTTAAATGATCCCCAACCTTTCCTGTACTGCGCAACGCGATCACTGATGGACCTGCAAAAAATTATTTCTAGGATCCTGCATCCACTTGTTAGTCCAAAAAATATTTCTATGCATAGGAATAACAACAACAAATCTACACACAAAGATTTCTCTTTTCTTCAGTTCCCAGCATTCACATTTTCAGGTCCCGATAGAAGAACTATTTGTTGGCATAGGGGAAGACCCTAGGTTCAATGTTTCAACAATGCATGAACAAAACCCTAACTATCGTCCCTTTCGGCAACACCTACGAAGAATATGAAGTTTCACCTTAGGTAGAGGCAGGGGGGTTGTAGGACTCAAGTGTATACAACCTAGCTGGGACACATATCTGTGATCACAATACTTAACATAGCACTTTGTAATTAACATTCATTAGTCTTTGACCCTTATTCACAACACAGATAAAAATCCTAATTATAGAACAACACAGTATTCAATAAGATCTAAGCATATCTAACCATTTAACACATAGCATCAAACAAATCTAGCATTCATTCATGTTATTCACCACTAAGATGCTACATCAGATGCATCTAACATACATAAATATTTATCACTAAGCATAAATCACATCAATAACACAAAGCAATC
This sequence comes from Picea engelmannii, assembly GCA_009831015.1. Lineage (NCBI taxonomy): Eukaryota > Viridiplantae > Streptophyta > Pinopsida > Pinales > Pinaceae > Picea > Picea engelmannii. Next base: position 60,601 of record ML784897.1, on the reverse strand, counting down.
ACAACACATTATATACGTGGTTCACCCCCAGCGTGGGGCAACGTCCACCAAGTCTGTTTCTTCATTATTATCTTATTTCAATCTTCTTACATGCTCAGAGCCTCAAAACCAACTTTGCATAGGATAGGATATTTGTGCGCACTTTGTCAGATCCTCCTTCCTTGAGTTCGGCATAGCACATAGCCTTCTTACAATCACTTTCACTTAACTCTGCAAGTTATCAACACATAGTATGCATGGAGCCTTCACAACTAATCACACTTAGAAACCTTTACATATCTTGCACAAAGCCAACTTAGATCTGATCTTATGATTCTTACAATTCCTAGATATTTATTTATACATTTAAAAATGGGGCCTAAGCATGGGTAAACCCATGGGCCAACATCCCATACCCATTACATAAGCCCTAAACACAAAAAATATTGTAAAAGGGGGCTAGATCTCGCAATCTCTGCTTCGCCTGGGTGCTTTGTCTTCGACCAGCCTGTCGAAGTCCAAAAAATGGTCAAACATGACCAAGGTTCTCCAAAACTTGGTCGTGGCCCAGCACGTCCCTAGATCGTCGCACCATGCTCCACCACCAATTGCGAAGATTCTTGTAGGAATTGTTGAAGCCAACCTTTTTTCTTTTTCCACCAAGTTTTTTCCTCAATTGCCCGGGATGAACTTCTGACACTTTGGGAATATTATTTTATAAGTTTGAATCTTGCATGTGACCGATTTTCGGAAATTGAAAACCTCTTTTGTAAATTTTGCAAGTTTTTTCTTTTGGTTTTTTGTCGCAAGGATATAATCTCTAGATCTTGGTCTCGATTGCTTGCTTGAAAAATAATATTTGATTTATTTGAAGTTTTGGATTGTTTTTATTTTTGGATTGTTCATTGATTGAGAAACATTTTTGTTTGCATTTGACAAAAAGCTTTCCTATCATTTCTTTTTTGTCTACATTATAAGTTTGATTTGGGAATAGTGTTGAGAGTGTGTTGATTTTATTGGATTACATTTTCTTTCCTCCTTTACATCTCTGATCTGATTTGAGGAAGAAAGAACTGGATTTTTTCTTTTGTTAGTAATTTTAAAAGTAATTTGTTGCATTCAAATATTTGTAAGAGAAAATTGGAAAATTTTGTAGCTTTTGATTATTTGGAATTCTGTTCATTCAAAAATTGAGAAATTGTGTTTCGTAGATTTTGCATTTCAAAGAAATATACCTTCTCCCCATTGTACTTAGAGTTCATTGAATTAAATGATTTCATAATCATATATTATTGCATTCTATTGGGTCAAGGTCATATACATCACCAATTTCATCTCCATCTCCCTTTTGAGTAAGCAACAACCTCTTTACAATACAACGTAATATTAAAATTTATTAGCAAATTTTATTTTTCTAGAAATTATCTACACCAACATTAGATAGGATAGATCTTTGGAATAGGTTTAAAGTCACACTCTCCAAATCATCGAAATACACAATAATATCTTGTGATAGGGAGAGTTTCAAATACACTTTCTACATTTTGTCCTGGGAAGCCCTTCTAACACAATGGTCAAACTTGAGGTCGCATTAAGAATGGCAGAGTTACTCACCCTGCTTTGTTGGTCTTGGTGTAGATATTTCACATATTATTGGGGGTCACTTGAGAAAAAAATCTTGTGGGGACCTTCTTGAGTTGATTTCGGGCTTAGATACCCTGCCTTTGCGCATGGATCGGACTGTCAATTATTTCCCCAGGCATCATTGGAGTAATTGGTAACCTTAGTGGCCTATCTCTTTAGGGTATTTACATGAGGTGACTGTGGAGGGGAAAGTCTTCATGGTACCTGGAATAGATGTTTGCCAAACTCACTCGAGATCCTTGGAGGGTATACCCATGATTATGTGTGGGAGTTTGCACCAAGGTGTAAATCTATTAAGCAGTTCATCAATGTAAATTTTCCACCCACTTTATCCCAACCCCTTCTTATCTTGATTTCATGACATTAGATTTCATCACCAACTAGTGACTTCTAAATAAGAAGGTTTGTTTTCTTGGTTTGATTTCTATATTTTATTAGTGAGTGTTGATTGTTTCTCTAGTTGGCCATAGATTTATTTCGTTCTTTATTTGGTGCGACCAACATCGGCCCTCTCCATTCACATAGGATGCAAGGGGTACCTCCGGAAGATCTAGAAGATTACATCCCTTTTTTTCCTAACTCACTAGAGGGATCTCCTGAAGGAGAAATCAATAACGAAGTAGCCTCTAAGATTGGAAATTTGACTCTTTTAGAGTAATTCAGACTTCCCATAAATCCGTTATTGAGTGTTGTACAAGATCCACATTTCCTCCAGATGAATTCATCATGAGACCTTGTTATTGAAGAGAATATTGAAGTACCTACTTTACCTAACACTGAGTATAGAGTAGACAATCCACTTCTTCCGAGTGAGTCGTTTATAACCCTGGTTCATATTGCTAGAATTTTTAATCCTAGCTCTGTCCATGTTCATTCTTTTTGGAGAACTTATTCGGGACACGATATTTTTGACAAACTAGGAATGCATCCTAATCAACCTATGGCATCACAAACACCTATGATGTATACTACTTATACAATACCTTTATATCATTTTACTGGAATAACCAGTAATTTCATCACAGTTTTAGACCAATTGTTGGTTGGTTCTCACACAATTTTTCCTCTCCAGATCGCCCACTCTACCATAGTCCCACAAGCTATGACTTTTTATACTAGAAATGTGGTTATCACTCAAGCTCCTATTGGAACACCACTTCCTCTTATATCAAATCCATCACTTCCCCCTGGGTATAACGCTTTGAATACTTCCATTGCTAATCCTGCCTAGAATCCGACCAGAGGGCCTAAGATTTTTATTCCACTTGGGTACAATGTTGTTGTTGGTTTTGTTCCTACACCTTCCCAGGTTCTCTCCGGAGGGTCGTACATTTCTCCTCCACCTTATCCTAGAGGATTTAATCATTCGAGACCCAGTAGCTCCAATCCAGTTGGAGGCACCAGTCATTTTGTCGCTTCTAGTTTTCAGATTCATGTTGGAGGTCAACCTCAACTTGGGGGGAAATATCAAGTTGGGGGGAAACTTCAAGATGTGGGGCAACCTCAAGTTGGAGACCATAACCCAGTTTATGGACAAAGTATACATGTGTTACAATATCAATGTTGGAATCTCCCTTTCTAAGGGAATCAACAACCGTCTTGGGGGAACATCCTCAAGTTAATGCTTTTGTACCCCCTAATATCTAGAAACTGTATCCAGGTTCTATGAATCCTACTTGGGGTCTAAATTTTCAGTCTAATGCTCCTTTCCAAGGAAGATTCCCCAATCAACCAACTTTTGTTGGCTATGTAGCTCAAAACCCTCCACAACCGAATCTGTTGGGACTATGTAACTATTTGCAGACTGCTTATGGTCCTATTGGTATACCTACAAGATTACCTCCTCAAAACTACCAGTTTCCTCAAGTGAATAGACAATTGCCTTTTCTTGCTACTTTTGATTTACCAGATTTATCTAGGATTTTGAATGATCATATTTTTCATTCTCCTTACTGGCCTATCATTCCTTCCAAGTTACCATCAGAAATTCCTAAGTTTGATGGATGACCGAGGACCCAAATAATCACATCATGGCATTCCATCTTTGGTGTTCGTCTAAATCATTGATGGATGACTCTATAAGATTATGTATTTTCCAACGAACTCTTACGGGTTTGGCAACTAAATGGTACATTGAGTTACTATGAGTTTTCTTTACTGACTTCAATACTCTATCTATGGCCTTCTTAACACATTACCAATTGCCAATACGTTACAAGAAAAGAACTAAAATTTTGGGTTCTTTCAAACAATCCTCTTCCACTCACATTTCTGATCATATTCATGAATGGAGGAGGAGAAGGCGCTTAATCAAAGTTCCCATTCCTGACCAATTGTTGGTCGAGTGATTTACTAAATCACTTATTGGTTCTATAGCCCGTGGCATTACCATGGGTGGTGTTGTCACCGAAGAGTAGTCAATTATTCATGCTCAATATTTAGATCTCGTTTATTCGCAAACGGGTACTCTATATGACTTAATCCCTGATGCTCCTTGTCCTTCTACGAATCCTACCCTGACACGCCCAGTATCTCCCCATGCTGTTGATGGCATGATTGACACTTTTCACGCTGAGACTCAGTCTAAATAAGAAAGCCACACCAACCCCAAATATAATACTTCTATTGTACAAAATAATCCTAATCCAACTCCTTCCCCCAGTAAAACCTTTGACGTCAATTCAGTTCAATCTACACCTATTGGTAAAAATAAAAATAAAAAGAAAGGGAAGGGTAGGAATAAGGATGATAACAATAATAATCCACAATATAAAAAAACCAAATCCCAACCTACTAATGATAAATACAAATTTAAGCCTCATTATCCTTTCCTTATCTATGGTAATGATAATTACATGAAAGATTGTCCACGACATGTCGAGGTTACTAAGTTCCTGCAAGGAACCGACACACCTTCTACCCCTACCATCTTGTCACAACATTTCCCTTCTCAGCAATAGGCCCAATTGGTCATTCATGACTAACCCACTCCCTCTACCACATATTATTTTCTTATGTGTACTGGTGACTCCAAAAAGAACGATGTTGCAATCGAAAATCGATCTAAAGATTATTCTCCTTCGAAAGAAAAAGTGGATGATGCACCACCTCCATTGGTTCAACCTCCTCCACCAACTTCACCTCCAAACTATCCTCTACATATTGAATGACCGAGCCTAGATACAATGTTTCATCCTCCTCCCAAGGGCATTGTTCGAAAGTCATCCTTTAATCCTCACGCACGTGCTGCCCAAAACTACAGTATTGTAGAAGACCTTGTACAAGCACCCTCTGCGATGTCGGCTCTTGAATTCCTTCAAAGTTGTCCTACTCAATAAAAGGCATTGTTAAAGGATATTGGTGGAATTGATCCTATCGATACTAATTTAATAATATTTGACTTGGAAGATCATATTCCAAGGCTTCCTCCTCAATTATCATTTCAGATCCAAGTTGTTGTGGAAAATAAGAATATTTGTCGAACCATTATTGACAAAGGAGCCTCGAATTGCATTATTTCCATTACTTTTTGGAAATACATTGGCTCTCCTACCCTGACCGAGTCACACAATAATATTAAATCCTTTAATGCTACAGGTTTCAAACCTTATGGTGTTCTTCCTTTGTTTTCTATTACATTATAAGGTAAAGCGGTTAATGTTGAGGTTGAGGTCTTTGATGCACCTCTTGATCACAACCTTCTACTTGGCCGTAGTTGGATTAACTTCATGTGTGTAGTTGTTTCTACCATTTTCCATGTGTTACGTTTCCCACACCAAGGTAAGGTCATTACTGTCGATCAATTGGCCTTCTTTAATTCTGATTAATGTACTAGCAACGTTCCTTTCATTTTGAAAACATCTCCTGGTTATGAGAATGTTGGTGTGGGTATTCTTAAAGATTCAACGTTAATGGGTACTTTCCCCATTCTTCCACCCAATATTCCTTATCCTTTTTTCATCTCTATCAATATGATATCAACTTCTATTAGCGAAACCCCTGAGTCTTATGACCCTTGGATAGTACCTAACCCTATCGATTTCCTTCCTTACGACGACTGCATGCCTTTAAGTCTGGTAGAACTAGCTTATCAAGCTATTCAATCGACTACTTCTCCTCCTCCTCTCTGTGATACGTCTCCCGATCCATTTCATATGATCTTTCCTACTGACAATATGATCATGATGTTCATGTATGGAAGAGACTCCATGGGACGATGGACATCATCGTTCTATTCTCTTTCTGGAACCTGAGACCATAGAGAGTTATCAATGGATTTCGACACCATCTACCATTGTTGTTATTTCCTCTGTTCCTGAAGCTACACGGGATTTTTTGTATGAAGGGAATTTGAGTAATATCTACCCTACCATCCCGCTTGACATTTTGATTAAGCCTGGAGTCATGGAAAATGTTCATATCGGTGCCTCATGTTCTAGCGATGAGGTATGTACTTATAAATACCTTTTCCAACAATTTTGTGGTATTTTCACCTGGAGTTATGAAGGAATTATTGGTATTGATATTGATATTGTTGTGCATGATATTAAGACATACCTGGATGCTAAACCCATTCGGCAGAGACTTCACCCAGTATACCCACGCAAAGCTACTGCAAGTAATCTTGAGGTTGAGAAATTTCTTAAAGTCGGTTTTATCTATCCTATAGCTTTGATGGATTGGGTATCCAATTTTGTTCTCGTTACGAAGAAATAAGGCACGATCAGTGTTTGTGTCTTATAGGGATATCAACAAAGATTTTCCCAAAGATAACTATCCAACCCATGTCATTGACCAGATTGTTGACAACTGTGTTGGAAGTGAAATATTTTCTTTGATGGATGGTTTCTTCGGCTATAATCAAATTAATATTTTACCTATGGATCAACATAAGACTACTTTTATTTTCCCTTGGGGAACTCTCACCTATTGGAAACAACCTTTTGGTCTAAAAAATGTTGGGGCAACTTTTCATCACACTATGTCTTACACGTTTCACGATATTAAACACATTGTACAACCCTATCTAGATGAATTATTGAAGCATTCTATGCGTCGTCAAGATCACCCGGCACATATACGGGCCATTTTTCTACGCTGTCGTTATTATCACATACGTTTGAATCCTCACAAATGTGTTTTTTGTGTGGAATCCAACCGAATTTTTGGTTTTATCGTGTTGATACATGGGATTAGGGTATACCCCTTGAAGGTTGAGGCTATTCTTAATCTACCTCCTCCTTCCACATTACGCCAACTCCAAAGTTTTCAAGGGAAGGAAAACTTTTTACGTTGATTCATTCCCAACTACACTAAATTAATTAAAGGATTTACTCGGCTTCTCAAGAAAGGTTACGATTTTGTATGGGACAACACTACAAAAAAAGATTTTGAAGCTTTGAAACTCGCCTTAACCCGTACACCATTGTTGTTCCCACCTGATTATAGTTGAGATTATTTCCTTTACTTAGCTACTTTAGACTCTACTATTGCTATGGTTTTAGTCCAAAAGGATGATTCACACGATGAACATGTTGTATATTATTTGATTCGAATTTTCACAACCACCAAAACCAAATATCTACATGTGGAGAAACTGGCCTTGGAAGCTATTCAATATTTTCGTCACTACATATTATTACACAGAACCACTATTACTTTTGATTGGAACCCCATGCAACACATCCTTACCTGACAATTTCTAGGGGGAAAATACTCTAAATGGATAGTTATTTTGCTGGAGTTTGATTTGGAGTTTGAGCGTGCCAAGTCAAAGTAATCTTTGGTTTTTTCCAATTTGATTTCTGACCTTCCCTTTATTGAGACATAGACTATGGCAGAGGATTCCTTACTAGACGAATCCCTCTTTCTGATAAGTTCTGACGATGTATGGTATGGATATATTATCATCTATCTCTAGAACCAAACTTTTTGGCCTGATATTTCTAGTATAGATCATCGTCATATCCGATATCAAGCCCATCAATACATTATCCTTGGGGATACCCTTTACCGTTATGGTATTGATTCCATGTTTCGAAGATGTCTCACTTACGATGAAGTTGAGAAAGGTTTGAATGACTGTCACTCTAGAGAATTTGGCAGTCATATGTCTGGGTATGCCACTGCCCAAAATATCTTATGAGCTGGTTATTTCTGGCCTTCGTTGTTTAAATATTGCATTACTGCTATCCAGAAATTCCATGTTTGTCAAACCTACAACAACAAGATTCGATCTCATCCTTCTCCCTTACACCCTGTATTTTCTGTTGGTCCATTCGCTAAATGGATCATTAACTTCATGACATGTAACCCTCACTCGACCAGGGGGCATGGATACATTATTGTAGTTGTGGATTATTTCACTAAATGGGTCGAGGCGATGCCTACATTTTATAATACCAGGAAAATGCAATGTTATTCATATTCAATCATATCATTACTCTATTTGGTGTCCCTCAAGCCATCGTTACTGATCATGGTAGTCATCTTCACAATTTCATGATGTCTGAACTTACTGAAAAGTTGGGTCTTCGACATGAAAACTCAACCCCCTATTATCCACATGCCAATGGCCAGGTTGAAGAAATTAACAAAGTTCTCACTACTATGCTTTGATGGATGGTAGGACTTCATAATTGAAATTGGCACACAATGTTGTTCTTAGTATTGTGGGCCTATCGAACATCCATTAAGTCTGCCACGGGATTCACACTTTTCCAGTTAGTATATGGTATTGAAGCAATTTTGTCAATTGAATGTGAGATCCCATCTTTGAAACTAGTTGTCAAACTTCTCCCTAAAACCTCGGTTGAAGAGGAACATCTTTTGTATTTGATGCAATTAGACAAAACTGGTCATGATGTTGCCTTAGTCATTGAAACTCAGAAAAATCATGTCAAAGCCCAATATGAAAAGCATGTCAAAGCACGTCTTTTTTCTGAAGGTGATATAGGTCTTATTTACAAGCAAGATCGTGATTTGCTAGGGGCCAGTAAATTCTTGTAATATACCAGATATAAAATGTATGTAGAACATAAATAAAAATGCTAATAATGGCATAATAAAAACAATATAACTAGAGAATTCACCACAATAACACTGAAATGATATGAGAATAATAACAGAAATCTGGGCTTAACAGGGTATTATCGCAAGTTTGTTAAGAATTATGGGAATATTGCAGCACCTCTCACTTCTCTCCTCAAAAAGAACTCTTTCACTTGGACTATAGCCGCTGCTCAAGATTTTCAAACTTTGAAGATGGCCATGTGCACCACTCCAGTCCTCTCCCTTCCTAATTTCACAAAGACCTTTGTGTTGGAATGTGATGCCTTAGGAAAAGGAATTGGTGTTGTCCTTATGCAAGAGGGTCGACCTTTGGCCTTTACCAGCAAGCAACTACATGAAAGAAATCTGGGCAGATCCATCTATGAAAAGGAAATGTTGGCTATTTTACATGTCATTGATCTGTGGCACCCTTATCTATTGGGGAAATGTTTCCAACTTAAGATAGACCATCAAAGCCTCAAGTATTTTCTGGAACAACACATTTCCTCCCCAGAACAACAAAAATGGGTGACTAAAATATTTGGATACGATTATGAGATCATTTACAAGAAAGGAAAAGACAATGTGGTTACGGATGCACTTTCCTGAAAATATGAATATGAAGGATCCCTTTTTTCTCTTTCATTCATTGTACCAGATTGGCTCCAATCCGTTCACCAGGAATGGATACAAGATCCCAAAAGTTCGCAGTTGATCCAAAAATTGTAGTCCAATGCTCCAGCTTCCCCAGGGTACTCTTGGCTCCATGATGAACTTCGATACAAAGGCTATTTATATTTAAGTAAACAATCAAAGATTAAATCCATGATACTTTCTGAGCTTCATGCTACACCCATAGTAGGGCACTCCGAGTTCACCAAAACCTATGACAGGGTCAAACGTTCCTTTTTCTGAGATGGTATGAAATAGGACATTCGTAATTTTGTAGCTGAATGTGATGTTTGTCAATGAAATAAGGGAGAAATGGTAAAATCTCCGGGCACACTAAAACCACTCCCAATTCCACTTGTCATTTGGAAGGATATCTCTATGGATTTTATTACCGACTTACCCAAATCAGGAAATAAATCTATCATCATAGTGGTTGTTGATCGCCTTTCCAAGTATGATCATTTTTGCGCCCCTCAACACCCATTTACAACATCCACGGTGGCTCAAATTTTCATGGATCAAGTCTTCAAGCTTCATGGCATGCGGCACTCTATTGTTTCTGATCGTGACCCAACTTTCACAAGTAATTTTTGGCAAGAAATGTTCAAGATACAAGGAACCGAATTGCATCTCATGATAGCTTATCATCCCTAGAATAATGGCCAAATAGAGGTTGTCAGCAAGTGTTTGGAAACATATTTGAGGTGTTTTTCCTTGGACAAGAAAAATCAGTGGGCTCAATGGTTACCCCTAGCTGAATGGTGGTACAACACTTCATACCATACAACTACATGCATGACTCCTTTTGAAGTGGTATATGGACAGAATCCATCTTTAGTTCTCTCATACTTATTGGGTGCCTCAAAGGTCTAGGCATTTGACCTAACACTTACAGCTCGAGAGGCTATTCTTCACACCCTCAAAGAGAATTTCGTCAGGGCACATAATCACATGAAGAAAAAAGTAGATCAAGGTTGCTTTGAACGTCAATTTGAAGAAGGGGATCAAGTGTTTCTTCGACTGCAACCTTACAATCAAACTTCCCTCAAGGTCGAGCATTGTCAGAAGCTAGTGCCCAAATTTTATGGTCCTTATACCATTCTCAAGTGTGTGGGACAAGTAGCCTATCAGTTAGCTTTGCCCAGCCATTCGAAGCTACATCCTATTTTTCATGTTTCATGCTTAAAGAAGGTGATTGGAGCTAAGTTCCAAATTCAAACCAGCCTTCTAGAGTTAGATGAAGAAGGATCCATTTGGATACAACCAAAAGTAGTTTTGGACTAGCATGAGTGTCACCTACATCATAGAACCATCAAGGAAGTGCTAGTCCAGTGGAAAGATACAACTCCAACAGATGCCACTTGGGAACCAACTACCATTCTGCAACAATTTCCTTGAGGCTTTGATGGTCTGTCTTAATTTGGAAACATTTCCCCAATAGATAAGGGCACCACAGATTAATGGCATGTAGAATAGCCAACATTTCCTTTTCATAGATGGATTTGCCCAGATTTATTTCAAATAGTTGCTTGATGGTAAAGGCCAAAGGTCGACCCTCTTGCATAAGGACAACACCAATTCCTTTCGCTGAGGCATCACATTCCAACACAAAGGTATTTTTGAAATCAGGAAGGGTGAGGACTGGAGTGGTGCACATGGACATATTAAAGGTTTGAAAATATTGAGCAGCGATTGGAGTCCAAGTGAAAGAGTTAATTTTTAGGAGAGCAGTGAGAGGTGTTGTAATCTTCCCATAATTCTTAACAAACTTGCGATAATACCCTGCTAAGCCCAGAAATCCATGCAAGCTCTTAAGAGTCTTTGGGTGAGGCTATTCTTGCATAGCTTCAATATTTTTAGGATCCACCCTGACACCATCTTTGCCAACCAAATGAACCAAGTATTCTACTTATGAGGCACCAAAAGCACATTTAGGTTGTTTCAGGAAAAGTTTGTGCTAAGAGAGTAGATGGAGAAATGAATCCACATGAGCAATATGGTTTGTCCAAGTCTTTCTATAGAAGAGGATATCGTTAAATAAAAATAAGACAAAATGGCAGAGAAAAGGAAAAAATACATGATTCATGAGGCTTTGGAAGGTGGAGGGGGCATTACACAAGCCAAAGGGCATGACCAAAAACTCATAGTGGCCCTCATGATTTATAAAAGCATTCTTTGGAATGTATGCCTCTTTCATACGTATCTGGTGGTATCTGTTATAACCCTAAATTGTACCACATGCTTACCTGGAATCAGGCCAACTCATATCCCTTCTTTGCCAAAACTATGCTAAACAAACTCTTTGAAAATCCTCTTGTGTCAAGGCCCACGCGCCCTAACCCATTACTGCACACATGTACATGCTGGCAGGCCCACTACAGCCGGTGTGTACCTAACAAAGCACAAAAAAAGGAAATTTGCTGACGAAACAAAAATCTATGGGTCAGTTAACTGAAAATCCTGACCATGCATGGCCGAGAGTTCATCCAAAACCCTAGCTCCTTCTAGCCTATAAAATAAGGGGTAGGGGTACCATTTGAAAGAGGAAAAATATAGTGAAGAAACTCTGCCCATTTTCCAAATCCATTGTCCCAACCCTTTAGCCTTTCCTCATGCCAAAGGAGATTTAACTCAAAGCAGTTGGAGGACAGAAGAAGAGGATCCCATGATCGGGATCAAGGAGCGGTGGCCGGTCTCGAATTTGATTGTAAGTTGATTCATTTTTCAAATAATAAAAGAATACTTTTCCCATCCCAATTCATGAGTTATCTATGGCTTGGTTAATTTATGCTTAATTTCTAGCATGTGCATAGTTGTTTGTCTTGATTGTAGGTTATCTTTGGAAGGAGCAGTGCAAGCAAGTGGTCAAAGCGCAACGGAGGATCTACGTTGAACGCCAGAGACAAGGTTAGTAGTCATTCTCCATGCATGTATTGTGAAAGAGGGGTTTAAGTTTTAGGTTGTAGGTTAAAAAGTAATTTATTTACGGTCAAAATCTGCATGCAAGTCTGACCCTAGTTTGCTAGTCCGTAGGGTATTTTTCCCAACAACAGAGTTGGCAACCATACTGGGGAAGATACTCTTTAGGGTTTCTGGATTTAGTTGAGTTTTTTGGGTAGTTTAAAAGATTATATTTTCTATTTCTTTGACTATCTGTTTTCTATTAGGTCTGAGCTAGTAGGGAGCCTAGTTCTTTATACCAGTTTCCCTGACTATTGCTTGACGGTAGTTGTTGGGACACATAGAGGTACACGTGGCCTGCAGAAGGCCTGCACGCGTGTGCCTGCGCCCTATCCTCTTACAGCCCACGTGTGAATGCTAGTTGTAGGGATAACAGTAGCATGTAGGAGTTTAGAGAACTTGAGAGGCAGTCCACCTCTTCCCTGTCAAAATTATACATTCTCAGGGGGGTTTCTGGAATCCTGTCTGGATATTGTTGGTTCATAGTCCTGTCTCAGATTGCTTGTTTCCTTATTAGTCCTTGCATTACTTTTCTTTTCTATTAGAAGAAGCATCTAAGCCTTCAAGGGACCTTGGTTGTCAATACCAGAGGCCTCTTCCTAGTCTGGACTGCCTGTTTTTATTTTTGTCTTAGAATTTATACATACACGTGGCCTGTACAAGGTCAGCCCACATGTACACGCGTCCTGTTTTAGCTTAGCATGCATTCGTACACGTGTTGTTTTAGTGACAGAAGCATGCTTGACAGGCTAATTTTTGGTCAAGGTGGGGCAGTTATCCTCTCATTTGATGAGAATTACTCCTCTCAAGTGTTTGAGTCTAGGGTTGAACAATCGGTAGGTTAGGTCATCTTACCCTTAACCTTCTTTTTCTCAGTTGATAGTGGAACAAAAAATATAAAAAAAAAATTCATGGTTTTTAGGAAAGATTAAGAGTATTTGTTTTCTTTATTTCCATTGTGTGCCTTTACTCTGATTCTTTGCGGTCTGCGCTTTAAGCCAGAATTTGTCTTTCTTAGTTTTGTGCTTGTCGGCATTTTCCCTTTGTTTCTTTCTTAGCACTTAAATAAATAAAAAATCTCTTTTTCATTTTCTTCTTTGTTTAAAGAGTGTGTTTTTGCATCATTATCTAGGGAGAAGTCTTTTGTTCATAAGTTGGCCTTAACATGGGTTTGGATGTGATGTTCCTCATTTCTTATTTCCCTCCTCATGAGTTGAGGATCAAAATTCCTTCTAAACTGATTGGGATTTATTATACCTCCTTTTTAAGGTTTTTATTTTTGCATTGTTATTTTCCATCTCAAAACTTGACATGTTTTTCGTTCAGTTTCTAATCAACTTGGAAATTTCATACATACTGGCCTCATGGGAATCTTTATTGTGATCAGAAATACCACCATCTTATATAGTCTATTTCTTTTCTACTTGATCCTACTTTAGCATCATTTTACCTGATGCAATCATGTTCCCTTCAATGTGTATTTCATCATCATGCATTATAAAAAGAGTGGGAGATATTCTCTCCCTCTATACCATGGAAAATTCAACATCAAATGCACCAATGTATGTGACTTTGGATGTTGGTTGGAAGGATTTATGTCTCTAGGGATGTTGTTACATCTTGTTAAATCGTCTATTGAGATAAACAACAAGATCATTATCTCTTTTATTGAGCGAGCCAAATTCATTTAGGTAGTATAGATTGTCTCTTTTTTCACCCCATTGTCTCAAAAAGGAAAATTCTAGAGCTTGCCAGCTATTAATTGAAGCAATGGGTAGTTCTCTGAACCAATTTTTGACATCTCCCTCCAAAATTTGGAAACAAATCCTCATGAATACATCATCATGCTCCACAAACAGGTTTTCTATGAATTCTTGAAAGGAAGCAATGTGTTCCTTAGTAGAGTGGGTTTTTCCTCCATCATATTTGGGAAAAATATTTAAGTAATTCTAAGGGAGATCATGAGATCATGGACATGGTGGGGTAAATTCAATGAGCCATATATTGTAGTAGTAGTGACCCAAGGGTTTAAATATGGTGGGGGAGGATTATTTCCCCCTATCGTTCCCCCACCTAAGAAAGTCATAAGGTTTTTTAATAGTAGGCTATTAGCTTCGAATAATAGAGGAGCTACATGATCTGTCAAGAAGGGTCGTAAGGAATAACTCACTTCTTGATAGAATTCTAGTGGTGAATTTTGTAGATATATGAAAGGTTTTGGGGGGGACCTTGAAGTAGAAAGAACATATATAGGAATATGAACTAGATCTACAGATTCAACACTTATTTGAACAATAGAAGGAGATGTTTCTAAATTAGGATTACCTGAAGAAGAAGAGATATGTTGTTCTCTAATGTTCATCTAGGTCATGAGATTTTTTGGATCTGAGTATAGTGGAACTTCCTTAGGATCAAGGTTACTTTTGGTGTGTCTTCTGATGGAGGCCAAATTTTAATTCTTTGGAGTCTCTAGGTGAAATGTTAATCACCATATTTTTTAAGCTTGTTCATTGTCAAGGATCATAGCTTACAATGTCATATCCTATGGAAATATGTCTTCAAATTCCATTCCCTGGAAACAATGTCATTTAAGATGTTATCCCTCACTATGTTTCAAGTTGTCAATGGAACAATGTTGAGGCACCCTATGGGTTAAGACTCAGGATGAATCCTAAATCCATACTTTCAATAAGAAATATTGTGCAAAATTGGGTACGTTTCTCTCTCTCTCTCTCTCTCTCTCTCTCTCTCTCTCTCTAAAATCTCAGCCCTTAAACATTCTTAGCTTAGATAATATAAAATATAAACTCCAAGAGGCATATGTCCATGAGTGTTTCAGAAATTTTAGATTTAAAAGGTGAATGAAGGGGTGAATTAGAAGAAAAAAAAGATAAGAATATAAGGCACTGCAAAGAATGAATTGTATAACTAATGGAAATAGAATAGTATGCCGAGAAATTAACAATTTAACAATTATAACACATCCAAAACATCATTAAAACATGCTTCATGTTGGTCCTTGGTTATGGAAGCAAGCGAAGATTAAGGGAGAATAGGAAAAATGCAAACTGCACAGAAGACATAGTGAATGATATTGCATCGAAGTGAGCAAAAGAGAATAAAAGATGGAGCAAAGTAAGAGAAAGAAATCCATTGGACTAGGATATTGAGGATGATAGATCCAAAAGGAAGAGGTATCGTGGACAACTCAGGAAGCGAAAGAAGATGCCAACAAATTCTTTGGAACGTGAGAAGGAAGGAAAGATAGGTTGGCGAAGCCCTGAAAACGTGGGTCAAGTTGACCTAGGGTTTTATACACCTAAGGTTTTGGTATCTAGGGTTTTTGGCACCTAAGTTTTGGCCTAAGGTTGTCGATGAGCATATTGTAATGTATAAATAAAGTTCAAGAGAACATGGGATAGACTAGAGAGTAAGAGATATAGAAGAAGATTATACGATGAGAAGATATTGCTATTGAGAGAGAACTATTGTATTGTGAGAGTAATTTGTATTGTAATATATTCAGTTGCGTGTGACGATCAACCCAAAATTTGTATGTGCAGGGAGGGGAGAGAAAGAGAGAGAATATATGTTAGCTAAGAGCACAGATAAAAACTATATGCTTCCATCTTAATACATCATAAAGCATAGTTATCTGGACGTAGCCCTAGGGAGAGGGTGAACCATATATATCTTGTGTTATGTGTGATTGATGTTGTGTTCTTTGTCATTTTATATGCTTCTATTCCAATATTGTGTTAGATCTGAAATATAACTGCACAGTAGGTTTAAAGAAGATAAATAATAACTAGGTGATTGTGTGTTGTTGCTGTGAAACCACTCTGCATTTCCTCTGGTTGTAGACACTTGTGTCCTGCAACCCCCTATAGCTACTTTGATTGAGACTGCATCTGCTTCATAGGCGTTTCCGAAAGGGCTAGTAGTTAGGGCTTGTTGGTGCCCTGTTAGACATGAACCTTGGGTCTTCCACTGTGCCAACAAATGGCTCCGTTGTCGGGACAAGAATCTTCTTGATGGAATGTCACGGTGGTTTCCATCGAAGACAGAGATTCATAAGTGGATATAATATCAAGAAAACGACTTCGCTGAATACCAGAACAAGAAAATCGGTCTTGGTATAGAGGATCAGTTGGGAATATATATCTTTACTGATATACACGAGAGTTTCTTTGGAGGAATCCATCGAGAGCTATATGAGTGGCTAGCTAGGTTAGCAGATACCCAGTTCGAAGTTACACTCATACCTCTTGTGGTTTGGAAGTCGAAGCTGATCAAGAAGGTCAAGAGAGTTGACAATGCTGTGTCAAGAGTAGTAGATAATTGTTTTGATAGTACCGTCAGAGGGTATATCACTAAGCTTGTTGTTGACAAAGTGGAATCATATAGCCAAGAAGAGAGATATTTCTTTAAGGGACCTAGAGGAAAATTTTTACATTTTTTGAAGTTGAAGATAAAGATGTTATTGCATGAGAAGAACATCTTGAAGATATACTAATCATTCAGATCGAAAGAGCTAATGTTCAAAAATTCAGGCAACAACAACGACATAGAGGCTGAACATATGCACAGTGGGAGAGTGTTCAGAGAAGTTGAACCTGTTTAAGCAGAACTACAAAGATGAAGGGTTCTACAATGGAGAAGAGGAATATATAATAGATGAAGATCATTTAGAATCCTCTAGGATAGAGGAACCTCATCGAGAAGAGCCAGAAACTTCAAGAACTACATCGAATGTTGAAGTAAGTACTATTATTCCTCCTATTGCTTCAACAATGTTAAGTAACCAGAGTAACCTAAGTCATTATAATGCTCAGAGCACTGTCACTAGCAGTCCACCACATACTCAGTCAGGAAACCTAGGAAGATCTATGGCAGATGATATGAGGTTACCCACCTTTAGAGGAGATGGATTTGAATATCTTGATCAACATTAGTCTCTATGTGAATTTGTGTGGAGTATTAAAAATATCATCGATAAAGTTGTCAAACAAGCTCAGTTCAAAACAGCCCTAAGAGATTGCGCACTAAGCTAGTACATGAAATTTGTCCAAGGAGATACACCTAAACCATTGAATTCCATTAATACTGCGCTAACTTTTGAATTTAAGAAACCTAAATTAGAGTCGCAGTGCATTACATAACTAAAATAAATCAATCAGAGAATAGTTGAACCTGTGTGGGAGTTTGATCAAAGAATTAAGACCTTGATAGGCCATTTGAGTTTTCAGATCCCAGATGACTAGAACAAGGAATGGTTCATTGTTTCCCTCTTTCCACACATCATATTTCCTTTGATGCAACAAAAGATTAATTTGTAGGGTGAGGCACTCAAGATCGCCATGAAATTAGAATCATCCCTGATGGGAGAATCCATCTCAGGTATGAGTCAAATCTTGAGTCAGCTAACTAGCTTATCACTGCAGGTCGAAGATGTGAAGAAAGACAATGGAAATGATAAAAGAGAAGACAGTTGATGTATTAGATGAAAATCAGAAGACCATGACAAGCACCATTGTCCCCTATTTCATGAATACTTGGCCTCTGGAGCTCTGAGCCCTTTGAAGCAAGTTACCTTACACTAGTGCGAGGTATGTAGAAATGAACATCGCCCTGATGAATGTTACTATCTGTAAAAATATGTTCAGACACCCACAAATATGTATTGTAGGTTTTGTAAGTTGGTAGAACATGATGATAGAGATTGTAGGACTTACCATCTCATGCATGAAAGTTCGAGGGATATATACAAAATTCAAGGCAAATTTCAACAAGAAGGAAGAACTGCGTAGTATAATTCCCCTAGGATAGGAAACTTCAACTCTCATGGTGGAGTCTGAGGAAGAGGAAGAGGAGGAGGTATGGTTCAAGGTAGAGGATAGATCATCTATTATATCTGCACACATCCAGGACACTTGGAAAGGTACTGTCAGAACCCTTGTACCACTTGCAACTATTGCAACTCATTCAAGCATGTTATCAAGGAATGTCCAACATTGTTGTATAAGCTTCAGGAGAAACAAGGAGGAAACCGACAAATACAACTAATCAAAGAAGAAGACAGACTGACAGAGTGAGGTGTTTTTATAGGAGAAGACAGAGTGACCCAAGGAAAGACTACAGAAAAATTAGGAGTTAGGAAAGCTACAGAGAAGACACAAGAGTTTTATCCAAGGAAAGAGAAGTAGATATTTGAGGAAGAAAGAAAGAAATTCGGAAGAGATCAGAATTCTTCATCAAAGGTTAGACCAGAAGTAAGAGAATGTGGAATTCCTCTTCCATTTGATCAGTCTGCTTCACCTAGAGAAGGAAAAGAGGTGAGTAAACTTGTCAGTTTCTTGTATACATTTATTGAGTTGATTAAAGATGAAAAATCCATACAAGAACTACAAAATGTGGTCAAACAGTATGAGATAGGAAGGGTATATCCTTTTCTAAATAAAGAAGTACATCAACTATCCAAGAAGAGAAGGACAAATAAATAAATACACCTTAATTCTCATATTGGAGAGTACAATATAGACTATGTGGTCCTCGACTTAGGGTTGGAGGTTAATGTCATGACGAAGCAGACCTAGGAAATGATGGGAAAACCTCAGTTGATCTATTCCCCTATCAGGATTAGGATGGATAATCAACAATATGTAATCCTCTTTGGAATATTGGAGCTTGTCCCTATGGACATCGAGGAGTAAGGACATTTGTAGAATTTGAGGTGATTGAGATAGTTGATGATAGTTGTCCTTACCATGCACTATTAGGAATTGATTGGGCTTTCAATAATTCCACTATGGTTGATTTAAAGAAAAGAAGAATGACGTTTGAAGGAGATGGCCTTAGGGTCATTTCACCTTTGGATCTCAATGAATTTTAGAGATACAAAGAACCCATCAGAGAAGAATACAGCACATATGAACTAGAAAACATATACAAATTAATAGCCAAACAACAAGACTACATTAATCCTACAACAGATGGGAATTTGAGTTGGCAAAGTGACAGTGCATGTTCATCAAATTCAAAAGAAGCACTGGAGAACTGGCAGAACAAAATGTATGAAGTATCTACAAGGAGATGTGCTATATTAACAAGAGAAGTTTTCTAGATCGACACAATAGTATGTAACTTGCCCACCTTTGATGGTCTAAATCACTTAGAAGCATTCGTAGTAAACTTTGAAGAAATTGTACCATCACAACAAATATTGTTGGCAATGGATGAGGCCCTAAAATAAACTCCATCAAGATGGTGGGGGACACACAAAAACAATATTACAGACTGGGTACAATGTCACACTTTGATGACAATGAGATTTTTAGAGCAAGTAGAAGGCTGGGAAGTTAGGTACACGGGTCGAAGTTGTCTGAAGGACCATGTGCGAAGTTGCGAGGAATACTGGAGTAGAATTCCTCAAGAACAGTGGGTACACAAATTCATTAGCACACTAGAAACAACTACCATAAACTAGTATCTTCAAGTAGAACTGCACCTCATCACGACAGATTGGGAAGGTATGACCCAGAACCTTGTAAATACCTTTTTGTTTGAAAGCCAATATCCTATAGTAGATCAATAATTACACGCTGTAAGACAGAAAGTGTTCGAGGAGGCACCTAGTGTTATAAAAACAGGACCGTGTAGAAATAAAATAAAAAAAATGCGGAAACAAAACATAGAAGATTCAGAATACAATAGAGACACAGATTTGCGTGGTTCACCCAGTGTGGGCTACATCCACCAGAGCAATTGCTAGGTCCTTCCTTTATTATTATCCAACATATGAAGGGATACAACCTACAACAAACCCGTTGTAACTTCCTCTTCTTTCTCTCACAGTCTCCTATCTCAGAATACAATATTCACAATCAACCATAGCCACAATACATTTCCCTCATAAAAGAGGGTTTCATTCTAGGGAAAAAAACCCTAACATAATCTCTACCATTAGATCTGTGACCTTATAATGAACGGTCCATATTTACAATGAAATTAAAATATACATTTACAAGGCAATTTTTCCTTCGGGGGCTTTGCCCTCGAACCCCCGCTGGGGGCCCACTTTCCCCCTGGACCCCGTAGAGGGGGTACCCCCCCTTTGCACTCCCCCACATGGAAGAGTGTACACACTTCTGGGGTGTAAATACTTCATGGGGTACAAACATGGTTGAAAGCAAGGACCTTTGAATCAGGAAGATAAGCAGGCTCCACAACCAACAATCTCCCACTTGGAGACTGATCTCAACAAATCCATCGCTGCTATATATGTTGGACTCTAAACCTTTTTGGACCTGGAAAATTTCTCATCTTCATATTCATTATTGAAGACCAACTGAAACTCAGGAACTTAGTTTCTCTCTGGTTATTGCCTTTGTTAACATGTTTGCAGGATTCTGGCTAGTGTGTATCTTTTCCAACTTCAAATGTCCATCTTCCAAGGCAGATCGTATGAAGTGGTACCTCAACTGTATATTCTTAGTCTTTGAATGGAAGGCTGAGTTATTTGCAAGGTGAATGGCACTCTGACTGTCATAGTACAACCTGTTGTTCTCCTGCTTCTTTCCCAATTCCTCCATAAACCTTTGTAACCAAATCATCTCTTTACTAGCCTCTGTAGCAACAACATACACTACCTCTATTGTTGAAAGTGAAAAAACCTTTTGCAGTTTCAAAATCCAACTTACTGTTGTTCCACCTATAGTAAAAACATACCCTGTGGTGCTCCTCTTGTTGTCTTTATCACCTGCCATATCTGAATCAACATATCCCTATAGAAAAGTTTCTGAACCTCCAAAACATAATGCATGAGTAGTAGTACCTCTCAAAATCCTAAGAATCCACTTTACTGCCTCCCAATGTTCTTTACCTGGATTGTTCATATACCTGCTCACAACTCCCACTACATGTGCAATATCTGGTCTTGTGCAAACCATTGCATACATCAAGGTGCCAACTGCTGATGAATAAGGGACCCTGGACATGTATTCTATCTCCTCCTGTGTCTTGGGACACATTTCCTTAGTTAATTTGAAATGGCTGGCCAAAGGTGTACTAGCTGGTTTTGCATTCTTCATTCTAAACCTCTCCAACACCTTATCTATGTACTCACCCTAAGACACTGTCAATTTGCAATTTTTTCTGTCTTTTGTTATTCTCATGCCAAGGATTTTCTTTGCAGCACCCAAATCCTTCATTGGAAATGAATTGGCTAATTTCTTCTTGAGCACATTTATACCCTGCATATTAGACCCTGCAACAAGCATGTCATCTACATACAATAGCAAGATAATAAAGCTTCCATTTTCTAGACTTTTAAAATAAACACAGTCATCATAATGACATCTACTATAACCATGTTCTGTCATAAACCTGTCAAACTTCAAATACCACTGCCTTGGAGCTTGCTTTAGGCCATACAAGCTCTTCTTCAACCTGCATACCAAATTCTTCTTACCTTTGACCTCATACCCCTGTGGCTGCTGCATATAAATCTCTTCCTCCAAATCCCGATGGAGGAAAGTTGTTTTTACATCTAACTGTTCAAGATGAAAATCGTCTACTACCAGAAGACTTAAAATAGTCCTAATTGAAGTCATTTTAACATCAGGAGGAAATATTTCATCAAAATCTATACCTTTCTTTTGTGCGGACCCCTTTACAACAAGTCTAGCCTAGTACCTCTTTTCTCCTTTATCTTCTTCCTTCAACTTGTAAACCCATTTATTCTGCAATGCTCTTTTTCCTGCAAGAAACTGAACCAAGTCCCAATTCTGGTTATTTGCCAAGGAATCCATTTCCTCTTTCATGCCTTGCTCCCAATTCTTTTTGGTCTCTACCTACACTGCCTCTTCATAACATTCTGGTTCACCATAATCACTCAACAATAAATAATACAATGAAGGAGAGTGTTGTTCAGGGGGTATACTTAACCTAGTAGATCTTCTAACAACACTTGTAGCTGTTTGAGGTACCTGTTGCTCCTGTTGTTGTACATTTTGATTTTCTGGTTCCTTTGGATTTTTTTTTTCAGTGATCTCATCAAGCACTGTGTATTCTTGGTTTTCTTTTTCCTATTTCTTTCCCTGCAACTGATCTTTGTACATGACCTTCTCATTGAATATGACATCTCTACTCCTAATGATTTTGTTATTTTCATAATCCCATAAGCGATAACCAAAATCATTCACACCATATCCAATAAAGGTACACTTCTTGGATTTTGCCTCAAGCTTTGTTCTATTTTATTTATCAATATGGACAAATGCTTCACAATCGAAAGTTTTCAAAAAAGAATAGTTTATATTTTTTCTTGTCCATTCCTCCTCTGGAATTCTACCATCCAAAGATCTTGAAGGTCCTCTGTTTATTAAATAAACAACAGTATCTACAACATCTGCCCATAACTGTAAGGGAAAATCGGCATGCAATCTCATGCTCCTTGCACGCTCCATGATTGTCCTGTTCATCCTTTCTGACACACCATTTTCTTTTGGTGTTCCTGGAATTGTCTTCTCTCTACGAATCCCATGGTATGAACAGTAATCATCAAACTCCTTGCTAAAATATTAACCTACATTATCTGATCTGAGACACTTGAACTTTTTTCCTGTCTCATTCTCAACCAAAGCTTTCCATTTCTTAAAAGTATCAAAAACATCAGATTTTTGTCCAATGAAATAAACCCAAGTTTTTCTAGTTTCATCATCAAAAAAGTAACATAATAATTAGAGCCACCAAGAGATGATACCTGAGCTAGTCCCCATACATCTGTATGCACAAGCTCTAACCTTTCATTCTTCTTTTCTTTTCCGACTCTAAGAAATCTGACTCTCTTTTTTTTTCCATAAACACAATGCTCACAGAAGTCCAAATCAATTTGTTTAAGATCTGGCAACAAATTTATTTTGTGAAGTATCTGCATACCCTTCTCACTCATGTGTCCAAGCCTATGATGCCATAGTGTTGTATCCACTCCTGTAG
>ML784897.1:24720-37250 GCA_009831015.1 Picea engelmannii | reverse complement strand
TTTCCTTAAATCTGGAACATGTCTTACCTCTTTCAACAACCATTGGTTTCCATTTCGTTGCTTTATTTTTACCTTTCCCATTCCAACAATTTTTCATGGTGCATCATCACACAAATGAACCTGTCCAAAATCACCTTGAACATAATCTAGAAAATGTTTCCTATGGGGTGTGGAATGAAAGGAATCTCTTGAATCTACTACCCAAGACTCAGAAATATTATCTACAGAAAGAATCAAAGCATCTTGTAACACATCACCTGTTACATTTGCTTCCTAATTTCTCTCCTGTTGTCCATCTCTTTGTTTCTTTGGAGCTATGCAATCTTTCTTCAAATGTCCTTTCTTCCCACAATTCCAACACTCTATCTTTCCAAGTCTGGATTTGGATCTTCCCTTCCTAGAATTCTCGCAGTTCCCTGAGCCCTTTCCTCTATCCTTTTGTCTTCCCCTGTTCTCCATGTTCAACGCATTACCTGATGTCTCACCTGTGCTTTTCCGTCGCATTTCTTCACTAAGTATAACACCAACAACATCATCAAATTTTAAAGTATTTGAACCAGAGACAGAGTTACTTACAACCATGACCAAGCTGTTCTAGCTTTCTAGCAATGAGCACAAGATTAGAAGATCCCTGACCTCATCATCAAAGTCCACTTTTACAGAACTTAGTTGATTAGTAATCGTATTAAATTCATTTAAATGATCTACAACAGACCCACCTTCTGACATCTTCATATTAAATAATCTCTTCATTAGAAATACCTTATTGGACACCGAGGGTTTTTCATACAATTTGGCCAATGCATCCATCAAACCCTTCGTTGTCTTTTCTTTGGAAATATTGAAAGCCACCGACATTGCCAGGATCAGCCGTATCATTCCTAGAGCCTTTCTATCAAGAATCTCCCATTCTTCATCCTTCATGGCCATCGGCTTCTTTTCTACTCCACCCAATGGTAGGAATAGATCCTTCTGATATAAATAATCTTCCATCTACATCTTCCATAACTAGTAGTTTTGGCCATTAAATTTCTCGACCCTAAACTTTCCATCTTCCGACATTGCTCCCACTTGAACCAGGAACCCTCTTTTCCTATGAGTTACCTTTCACTTTGATACCAATTGTTAGAAAAGAAGGACCGTGGAGCAATAAAATAAAACAAATGCGGAAAAAAAACACAGAAGATACATAATACAATAAAGACACAGATTTACGTGGTTCACCCAGTGTGGGCTACGTCCACCAGAGAAATTGCCAGGTCCTTCCTTTATTATTATTCAACATATGAAGGGATACAACCTACAACATACCTGATGTAACTTCCTCTTATTTCTCTCACAGTCTCCTTTCTCATAATACAATATTCATAATCAACCATAGCCGCAATACATTTCCCTCATAAAAGAGGGCTTCCTTTTAGGGAAAAAAACCCTAACATAATCTCTATGGTTAGATCTGTGACCTTATAATGAACGGTCCAGATTTACAATGAAATTACAATATACATTTACAAGGAAATTTTTCCTTCAGGGGCTTCGCCCCTAAACCCCCATCGGGGGATGCTACCCCCGAACCCTCACTAGGGGCCCGCTTGGCCCCCAGACCTCGTAGATGGGGTACCCCCCCTTTGCACTCCCCCGGGTGGAAGAGTGTACACACTTCTGGGGTGTAAATACTTCATGGGGTATAAACATGGCTGAAAGAAAGGACCTCTAAATCAGGAAGATAATCAGGCTCCAAAACCAACACCTAGCCTCCCTTTGGAACAAGAAGAGGATGAATGGACCACACCTCTTTAGAAGTTGCAAGGTTGTTATAATATCAATGTTGTTGAAGACAATGATCCTAGGAATGTGAACATCACCAAAATAGAAGGTCAAAGAGATGTATAAGGACCAAGAGTTGAACTACCATTTGTTGGACAACCAATTAAAATAAAAAAAATCAACATTGGAATAGAACAGACACCAAAACTTGCTAATGTTAGAGATTATTAGGATGTTGCCACCATTGAAAATATCACAGAGTTATTACATGAGTATCAGGACTTGTTTCCAGCCAAGTTCACTAATATGAAGGGCATTAAAGGGTCCATGGGAGAGATGAGGATCCCTTTAAAATGAAATGCAAGGCCAGTCAAACAGAGACCCTAGATATTGAACCCTAAATATAAGAATAAAGTGAAGATTGAGCTTGACAGAATGCTGGAAGCAAGAATCATAGAACTTGTTGAAGAGTCAGAGTGGATTAGCCCTATGGTGGTACAAGATAAGAAGATAGTAGAAATCAGGATCTGTGTATATCACAGGAAAATGAATGATTCCTTTTTGCATGACCCATTCCTTACGCCATTCACTGACGAAGTGTTAGACAATGTAGGAGGACAAGAGGTATATTCTTTTACAGATGGATTTTCAGGATACCATCAGATCTTAATTGCCAAGGAAGAACATCATAAGACCACATTTGTAACAGAATGGGGATCCTACCAGTATACAGTGGTTCCATTTGGATTGAATAATGCACCAACCATATTTTCCAGGGTGGTGGTAGAAGCGTTTAAGGATTTTTTACATAAATTCTTGGAAACATATTTTGATGACTAGACTGTTTTCAACATTTTGCAAAATCATATTGAATGTTTAAGACTAATGTTGGATAAGTGTAGGCAGTGTCAAATTTCCTTGAAATAAGTGCATCTTCTTTTCACCCCTTGGAGTGTTGTTGGGCCATATTGTGTGTAAGCAGGGATTACTGCTAGATCCATCCAAGATTTCCATTATAGTTGATCTACCCCCTCCTACTTCAGTCAAATAACTGTGCACTGAGATGGGACATATTGGATACTATAGGAAGTTCATTAAGGGATATGCATAGATCACAACACCCATGGAGAATATTTTAAAGAAGGACTCTCAGTTTCATTGGACAGAAGAATTCCAGCAGAGCTTCGACACACTAAAACAAAAAATGGTTACTGCACCCATTCTGGTTTTCCCAGATTGGAGTAAGGAATTTCACGTGCATGTTGATGCATATTCTATTGCATTAGGAGCAGTTTTATCACAACTGAGAGTTGGATACATTGACCACTCGTTAGCCTTTGCTAGCAGGAAGTTATCAACAATTGAGATTAATTACACCACCACTAAGCGAGAAGGATTAGCTATGGTGTATGCACTACAGAAGTTCTGCCACTACTTGTTGGGAGGACATTTTAATATGTTGACTGATCATTCTGTGCTTAAATACCTAGTCAACAAGACAGTGTTGGGGGGAAGAATATGAAGATGGCTTATGCTATTTCAGGAATATGATTTCGAGAGCGTGGTTAAGCTAGGAAGAATGAACAAAGGTCCTAACCACTTGTCGAGGTTGGAACATGGAGAAGAGCCTACTAGTTTGGAGGATACACTGCCAGATGCACATTTTTTGGCCATCAGGAAGGTTGATGATTACTTCACAGACATAGAGCAATTGCTTTCAATAGGACTGGTACCTAGTGTCTATACAATTATTCAGAAGAAAAAGTTGGTAGTGCATGCTGCATATTTTTCACTTATAGTTGGACAACTATACAAGATGGGACCTGATGAGATATTGAGGAGGTGTGTTATGGAAGTAGAGAGACCATTCATCCTCACAGAAGCACATGAAGGCATTGTAGGAGGACACTATGCAGGGAAATCAACAGCGCAAAAGATTCTTAGGGCTAGTATTTGGTGGCCTACTCTACACAAAGATGCTAAGGAATACTATAAGTCCTGCGATGTATGCCAAAGAGTTGGGAAACCATACAGAAGAGATGAGATGCCTTTAGCACCTCAGATAACCTTACATGCATTTTAGAAATGGGCCATTGACTTCATGGGACCTATCAACCCACCAGGAAAGCGCACAGGAGATAGATACATAATCACTGAGACAGAGTATTTGACCAGATGGGAAGATGCAAGAGTACTTAAGGATTGTAGTGCAACTAATGCCTCACGATTCATATTTGATGATATAATAAATAGGTTTGGATGCCCAAAAATCCTTATGAGTGATCAAGGAACACATTTTATTAACAAGACTATTGAAGCCTTGAATCGGGAATTTGAAGTTCACCATTAGAAGAGCATGCCCTATCATCCATAAGAAAATGGGACAGTTAAAGCATTCAATAAGATCTTGGAGACATCGTTGACAAATATATGCAATGTGAATAGGGATGACTGGGATTTGAGAGTACCAATAGTATTATGGGCCTATAGAACCACTTGCAATAAACTGACCATGCATACCCCCTTTAAATTGTTCTATGGTCTAGAAGGAGTTATACCCATGTAATATTTGGTTCCTAGTCTAATAATTTCATCCTTTACAGATATGGATGACACTGGAGTTGTGCAAGAGAGGCTTGTGCAGTTGGTCGAAATGGAAGAAGACAAATTTATTGCAGGATTTCACCAGCAGGTTTAGAAAGAAAGAGAAAAGGCCTACCATTACAGACACATAAAGAAGAAAGCTTTCAAGCAAGGAGATATGGTATTAGTATATGACAATAAGTTCATGAGGCATCCATGGAAGTTTAGGATGCATTGGATTGGCCCATATGAGGCTTCCTATGTTAAATAAGGAGGAGCTACATAGTTGAAGACTTTGAGTGGAGAATGGAAGGAAATTTTGGTGAAAAGAAGTCGGTTGAAATTGTATTATGACAACCAGTTGCCTCATATCTCTCAGTAAAAGCATAAGGAAAAGGGTCTAGGTACCAGGTCCAATTGAAACTGGGTACCAGACACAGAAAATATAGTTTTCACATAGAATGGAAGGACATAGAAGAAAGCATAGGTTGCCCTGCACAGTTTGAAATAAAAATGAAACAAAAATTTAAAACCTGAAGTGCTTCGGGATGAGTCATAGGTGAGTGTTGGGGGGCTGTTGTCCCTTGGTTATGGAAGCAATAAAATATGAAGGGAGAAAATGAAAAAAGAAAACTGCATGGAAGACATAGTGACTGATGTTGGGTCGAAGTGAGAAAAAGAGCATAAAAGACAGAGTGAAGTAAGAGAAATAAATTCGTTGGACTAGGAGATCAAGGATGACATATCAGAAAGGAAGAGGGAACGTGGACAACTCAGTAAGAAAAATAATATGCCAATAGATGATTTGGAGCACTGCATGAGAAGGAAAGAAAGATAGGCTGGCAAATACCTGAAAACACAGGTCAAGTTGACCTAGGGTTTTAGACACCTAGGGTTTTGGTATCTAGGTTTTTTGACAACTAGGTTTTAGCCTAAGGTTGTCGGTGAGTTATTGCAATGTAAAAATAAAGGTCAAGAGGACCTGGGATAGACTAGAGAGTAAGAGAGATATAAGAATATTATGCGATGAGAAGATATTGCTATGAGAGAACTATTGTATTGTGAGAGTAGTATGTATTGTAAGATCTTCAGCTGGGTGCGCAGGGAGGGGAGAGAAAGAGAGAGAAGAAGAGAAGATTTGCTAGCTAAGAGTGCAAATAAGAACTGTATGCTTCCATCTTAATATATCATAATGAAAAATTATGTGGACATAGCCCTAGGGAGAGGGTGAACCACATATATCTTGTGTTATGTATGATTGATGTTGTGTTATATGTCATTTGATATGCTTCTATTGTGATATTGTGTTAGATCTAAAATATAACTACATAGTAGGTTTAAGGAAGATAAAGAATAACTAGGTGACTGTGTGTTGTTGCTATGAATCCACTTTGCATTCCTCTGGTTGTAGACACCTGTGTCCTACAACCCCCTATAGCTACTTCGGGTGAGATTGCATCTGCTTCACAGGTGTTTCCAAAAGGGCCAGTAGTTAGGGCTTGTTGATGCACTTTTAGAGATGAACCCTGGGTCTTGTTGGTAAATGTTTAACAGGCAGCATATGCTTGTCATTGATGGCAAGTACAACAATGAAGATGGCATGAGTAAAAGAAGAAGTATCAGAAGTATTTTAGGAAGATGCTACAGAGCAATCTTGATAAGTTCAGAAGAGATAGTGTAGAGGATTGTTGGCAGGTTTAACAGGCAAAGTGAGCTTGTCATTGATGGCAGGATCAGAGCGTGCATTGATGGAAAGAACAGCGATGGAAAAGATCAGCATGATCAGCAGTGCAGTGATAATGGAAGAGGAGGAGCATCAGTGATCGTTGGACCCCATCCTGAATCCTCGATGACCGTCAGATATCAATTCAGAGAAGAAGAACATGCAGAAGAGGACGAAGGATCTTAGGCGTCATATCTGCGCATAAGAGTCGACCATCATTGGATCAG
The DNA here is from genome assembly GCA_009831015.1 of Picea engelmannii. Taxonomy (NCBI): domain Eukaryota; kingdom Viridiplantae; phylum Streptophyta; class Pinopsida; order Pinales; family Pinaceae; genus Picea; species Picea engelmannii. The sequence goes on along the minus strand of ML784897.1, from coordinate 30,950 downwards.
GGAGAACCTTCACGTTCATTAAAGAGCAAGAAGAGGCGAAATGTGAATGTTGTTGGGAAATAATACCCTATGGACTAGCAAGCTAGGGTTAGGCTTTCATGCAGATCAAGACCTTAAAGAAATCACTTTTAACCTACCACCCCAAACCTAAAACCCTTTTTCACATACAAGCATGGAAAGGACCTACTAACCTTTTTACTGATGTTTGGTGTAGATCCTTCGTTGCGCTTTGTCCGCTTGCTTGCGCTGCTCCTTCCAAAGACAATCCTGCAATCAAGACAAAACACTACGCATGCATGCTATTTTTCTACTTGAGGGTTAGAGATTAAGCATAAATCGAATAAATCATATATAAATCATGCATTGGGATGGGAAAAGTACTTCTTTATTATTTTCAAGATGAATCAACTTACAATCAATGTTGAGACTGACCACCGTTCCTTGATCCTGATCCTGGGCTCCTCCTCTTCTTTGTCCTCCAACTGCTTTGCGTTAATTCTCCTTAGGCTTGAGGAAAGACTAAAGGGTTGGGAAAAATGGATTCAGCAAATGGGCAGAGTTTCTTCACTATCTTTTTTTCTCCTCCAAATAGTACCCCTACCACTTCTTTTATAGGCTAGAAGGAGCTAGGGTTTTGGATGAAATCTCGGCCATGCATGGCTGGGAGTTTCAGTTAACTGACCCATATCTTTTTGTCCCGTCAGAAAATTTCCTGTTTTTGTGCTTTATTAGGTAAACATGGGTTGTAGTAGGCCTGCCAGCATTCAAAATCGTGTTGTAAGAGGCCTACCAATGTTCCAACGCGTGCAGTAGTGGGTTAGGGTGCATGTGTTTTTACCTGAGAGGATTTTCAAAGAGGTTTCTCAGCAGATGATTTGGCGATGAAGGGTAATGAGTTGGCCTGATGCCAGGTAAGAATGTATGGTGCAATTTAGGGTTATAACAACAAAATGCCGAAATATGTTGTTCTGACTCCATTTTGGAGTTTTGTAGATCGGGACTTGAAGGCTTGAGACCCTTCATCATAAGAAGGCGAAATTGTGAAGTGGAAAAATCTCAAAGTGCCGAAATCGTGAAATGCGAAATGGAGAAATGATCCTAGCCGTTGGATCAAGGTGTAATCTAGGTCGTCAGATCCAGGAGGTGAATATGGAATACCACATTAGAAAGGATAGTCGTGGACCATTGGATCAAGAGGACGCGTGGTGAAAAATCAGAGCACCACAAAGACTCCATTTTGGAGTTTCGTAGATCGGGAAATCCAAAGGAAAGAGGTTCAAACTTGCGATACGTGAGATCACAAAAAGATATTGACCATCAGATCCCCAAGGATTCTGGACCGTTGATCTAAGCTCCATCTCAGAGCTTCACCTATCATGACTTGGAGTGATGAGAACCTCCATCACAGGAATCGTGATATGCGAACTTACGATAAGATATGGACCGTCAATTCACCAAGAATGTGGATCATCAATCTGAGCTCCATCTCGAAGCTTCTCCTATCATGACTTGGAGTGACGAGAACCTCCATATAAGGAACAATGAGATGCAAATTCATGATGAGATCTGGACCATCAATTCATCGAGATCGTGGACCGTCGATCAGGGTCGATGAAGGTCATAAGTTCGCGAAAATACCGAAAAGGTGAAATGGATGTAGCCTGTGGTCACATCGGTGGAAGATGGGGGAAGGATCTAGTGCAGACAAGCTCCTTTTCGGAGTTTCGGGGATCGTGGCTGGGAGTGTCAAGACACTTGGTCACACAAATGTTGAATTGCCAAATGCTGAAATGACAAAATGAATGCAAGATCCCATGGAGCCAATCCAACGGTGCAGGTGAATTTGAGTATGATCAAAGGGATAATGTTTCTCTTCATAGTGTAACTGCTAGAAACCATTGATGGTTTCTACCAGAAGATTCAAGGAGACTTCTATGTGATCGCCAGAGGAGCTGAAGAGTCTCCAATATTCTTCCAGTGAATGAATATGATTCTTAGAGGGATTGACAAGTGGATGAGCGTTGAAGTTGGTAACTGAAGCAGAAAGTATAATCTCGACTATGCCAGAGAAGATGAATAGTATCGACTGCCAGAGAGGCTGAGGAATCTCAACATGACATCCAGTGATGTTGGACGCGTGGTGGGAACCACCAGAGAATTTGAAGAGTTGCAATGATCAGGTAGAGCACTCAAGAGGTGGATGATATCAGCGTGGTGTGAGTATGCAGAGGTATTGCATGCATTGCATGCATAAGGTGCACATAAGCTATAAGTACACCGTACAGAGAAGATATGCGGATGTTGTTGCTATTGGAGTTGTTGTGGTTGTTGTTTTTTAAGGTGATTCATGTGTGAAGAAGGAGGAGAGTGCAGCAGATGAATTAAACAGAAGAGGAATTGTGCAATGAATGGACATGGCGCACAGAGCATAAAAAGAAGAAGAACAGATAGTGCAAGTCGTGTGCAGGAAAGCAGTGAGGCAGACAGAGCAACGAAATTTAGTAGAACAATGATGAGTCTAGTAAGTTGTTTTTAAACATTATATCACTGTAATAAGTTTCAGTAACACATATTGATAATCTAGGGTGGTAGGGATGTGCTAGGGACGACTGGTGTCCTTAGAGGTTCAAGTGGGTGCTTGAACACAAGGAGTAGTAGCTTCCTTCTAGTTGGTGCTAGAGAAACCAGGGAGTAGGTGCTTCCTTCTAGTTGGTACTAGAGAAACCAGGGAGTTGGTACTTCCTTCTAGTGGGTGCTAGAGAAAACAGAGAGTTGGTGCTCTCAGCAAGTTACATCTTCCAAAAACAGAGGTTGTAGCCTCACAATGAGTTGGTGATTGTATGTATGATAATGTAAAGAATGTAAATCATACTTATCATATAAAGAAGAAGAGGTTTATACCTTGTATGGGTTTCCTCAGGAAATATCTGTCTCTGTGTTTCTCATATGTGTGACTAATGCTGAATGTACCATTTGTTTATTTCCTTGCATTATTGTGATCATCATTGAGTGCCTTGTAAGGATTTTAAAAAGAATCATAATTGTTTAAGCACGGGAACAACTGATTCAACCCCCCTCTCAATTTTCCAAAAATTGGTATCAGAGCTAGCCCCTTTTATCTAAGGGTAGATCCTAGAGCTTAAACATTTCAATCCATAAAGGAAATTCAACCAATAAGGCCCCACTATTCAATGGAACAAACTTTTCCTTCTGGAAAGTTAGAATGAGAACCTACATAATGGCTTTAGGTGCAGATGTCTGGGATGTGGTAGACACTGGTTATGTAAAGCTAGTTGTGCTAGCTAATAAGGATTACAATCTAGAATTTAGCTTCAATGCTAAGGCTATGAATGTTATCTTGAGTGGGCTTGCAAAAGCAGAATTCATGAAAGTTATACACCTAGGAACTGCCAAAGAAATGTGGGACAAACTCATTAACAATTATGAAGGTAATGAAAAAATAAAGGATGCCAAGCTTCAAACCTACAGAATACAGTTTGAACAACTGAAGATGAAGGAAGATGAAATTGTTGGAAAATATTTTCTGAGAGTAGAAGAAATGGTAAATGCAATGAAGGCACTTGGTGAAACAATTGAGGAACCTTCTTTAGTTCAAAAAATCTTGAGATCTCTCCCAGATAGGTTCAACCCGAAGGTCTCTTCTATAGAAGAACTTAATGATCTAAAAACCTTGGAGTTTGATCAACTTCTAGGAACATTGACTGCATATGAAATGAGAATAGTTAAAGATAAACCCACCTCTAGAAAAGCATCATTTAAGGAAGAAAAGAATGAGGATTCTGAGCCTGATGAAATTGAAGAAATTTTTTTGAAGAGACTGAAGAAGGGATCAGGCAAATACAAAGGTAAACTACCTTTCAAATGCTTCAACTATGGTAGGATAGGTCATTTTGAAAATAAATGTCCCCACAAAGGAAAGGATCAGACTTGTGATGATGAGAAGAAATACAAACACAGAAATTTCTTTAAAGAGAATAACTTTAAGAAGAAAAGTCTTTGCATAAATAATGATGATGATCCTTCAGATGATGAAGACAATGATTCATCTATTGAAGAAAAACTAAATGACTTCATACTTATGGACAAAGAATACTATGACAATAAAAACATAGGGAGTGATGTTAATGAAGAAGAAGTTGTGGTTTACATGGAAGGAGAACTGATCAGTGCACTAGAAGAGATTCACAGACTAAGAATCAAGAACAAAAAACAAAGACAATTGTTGATACCGTTCGAGAAAGACAGTAAAGAACCTGATGAAGATCTTGTCCTACTAAAAGTAGAATGGGAAGAGGCAAAGAAAATCGAAGAGATTTTGAAACAACAACTATCAAAAAATAAGGCAAGATGTGAAGCATTAGAACAAGAAGTAGTGAAAATGAGGAAAGAAATGGAGAAGTTTCAAGCCTTGTATAATCAGAATCTGTTAGGTATCAAAGCCTCAGAAGGATTAGCCACCATTTTGAATCAACAAAGGAATCCAAAGCTGAAAATTGGCTTGGGTTATGAAGAGGGATCAAGCAGTGGTAAGCCAGGAAATGAAGAACCCATCAAGTTTGTCAAAATTGCAACCAATGACAATAACAAACCTGAAAAAACAAAGGAAGACAGTCAGCCAATCAGTCGCCTAGGACGATTAAGGTAAAAGATGCCAGATCTGAATCTGTAGAACAAATAAGTAATGTGCTCACTGCTGAAAGACATCATCAACCTGGAAGAAATTGATTTTCTCAAAGAAGACAACCATTTTCCAGGTACAAATAATTTTTCTATGGCTATTGTTTCTACTGTTCTAACTTTGGTCACAAAGTTGTAAATTGTTCCTTAAGACTTAGACTTGAGCAATTAATATTTCAAAGGAATAAATACTTTCCACAACAAAGAATGATGCAGCCAAGTAACAAACCTTCATTGATTGCTAATTGCCAAATTAAGTCCAAGGACATGCAACTAAAGAGGTCAAGAAATAATCAATAGTCAATGAGTAGACAACGCTGCACCAATAAGTTTGACCTATTGAACAATGAGATTGAATGCTAAATTTGTCATAACTATGGACACAAATCTAGTGACTATCGTTTAAGAGAATAGGAACCAGATTCGAAATCCCCTGCTGAAAATGTCAAGTTTTGGAAGAAGAAGGAAAGTGACAAGTGTGGATTAGTGTTGTCTGCTCAAAGAAAAATGAACCCTTGGTATATAGATAGTGGTTGTTATCACTAAAATTTCGTCCGCACATGGCGACAAGAACTCTGCATCATCAAAACAACAATGAAGTCATTCATGGCACTGAATTAATTTCACAGCATTCCAGAAGGGTCAAAAACTATACAAAGTAACAAAAATTGAAGGGCGCTTCACAGTAGTTTGGTGCGCGCGCACATGCGCAGGACAAGAACGTACTCTGCGCGCATGCGTGCACGACGTGCGACTGTCAATGAAAAAACCCGCGCACCTGCTAAAATGGTGCATTTATGAATTGGCCGGCCTCTCAACCACTTACGGACCAGCTCCCAATCTGATTTGACTCCCAAATCCGAGCTGAATCTGCAGGGTAGGCAGGTTAATGACCTAATGAAGCCCTAAAGAGCCCCTTTTCACACTTTGAAGAAGTTACATAATTGCTCAGGGATCTGCTATAAAAAGCCATGAAGGAACATTGTTTTCGCAAGGAATTCCAGGTATTGTTATGCTGCTAAGATTGTCAAGGGCTCATTCTTTGACGATAACACATCAACAACATTTCATAGATCCATTCGCCTCTCCATTGAGCGGATGTGTTGGGAGTTCTTTCACTATCAGTCTTATTTATTCGCATTGTAAGGAAAGCAAGTTCGTGAGGGACTCAAGAGCCTTCCTTTGGGGGAAGAAGGAACCACAGTTCCCTTCCTTCATTGTGCTCTGATTTCATCAATAGACCAGCTCAAAACCATTGGTGATATCGGTGTTTTTTTTTGTGTTTATTGTTTCTTTATCCGTATGTTCACAATTTAGTTTGTTTTTGTTTAATTCTTGCTTGTAGTTTGTTTTGTTTCCTCTAACCCTTTCCTCCATAGCTTTCATGCTCTGCAAGACCCAACAGGGCATGTAAGCACCCTCGATTTGCTCACCAGGTGACGAATTGGGTGCGAACAGACTGGCGACTCCACTGGGGAGTTAGGTATCAATTCCTCCCTCATTTGGGTTTATTTTTCTTTCCTTTTGGTTTT
>ML784897.1:0-11482 GCA_009831015.1 Picea engelmannii | reverse complement strand
AGGTCAGTTACCTCTACCCTCTGAATTTGTTCACCTTGTCCCGCCTCTGGCACAACTTAGCACCGGTCTTGTCGTCCCCCTGACACTCGACCTTGTTACACGGTTGCGGCCACTATTTCTCTCATACATCCTCCAGCCAAGGGAAGTCTTGAGTCATCCCACTCCTTGACTTCATCCATGTACCTTTGCCACTTCCTCACCTCAGTAGATTCCATGGAGCCCTTTGCTTCTAGGAGTCGCGTCCCCCTTTTGTCGACATTAGCACACTTTTCTAGAAGGGTGACAGTATCTTGATTCTCATTCTCTATCTTAATGAGAGATCTCGGATGACACAGGGTGAAACACCATTGCTCCCTGCTGTCGTTGGCCCCCATAACATTTGACGCCAACACTCTCTCATGTTATGGTGGGTCTTACTTTGCGACTATTGCAGTTATTTTTGTCATTTGCCGAAGACCTCTGAACTTGGTAGGGCCATCAATGGCCACATCATCGTCACTGCTTATTACCGCGATCATTGCCTATTAGTTAGAGTATGTTCCTTTGAAGAATTGTCTTCTACCTTTATCATTACCGCCCTCGAGGGCGCTGCAGTTGTCTACACCAACACTTTCGTCATCTTTTTTCAGAGTTACATAAAATGAGCATGGGGCATGCCCGCCTCGTTTGTACACAGTTGTATATTTTTTCTGCACGTCTCTCAGAAGGTCGAGATACCGGTTCCTTTTTTCTCCAACGGATCGCTCTGAACGGTCCCACTATTTCTTTCCCTTACAAACAACATTCTCAGTAGAAGAAACATTGATGGATTTCGGCTATACGTATGCTCCTAACCTCACCCATCAGGGGGCATCTGTTATCACTGAAATTTCGTTCGCACATGGCGACAAGAAATTTGCATCATCAAAACAGCAATGAAGTCATTCATGGAACTGAATTAATTTCACATCATTCCAGAAGGGTCAAAAACTATACAAAGTAACAAAAATTGAAGGGCTCTTCACAGTAGTTTGGTGCACGCGCACATGCGCAGGACAAGAACATACTCTGCGCACATGTGCGCACGACGTGCGGCTGTCAACGACAAAACCCGCGCACCTGCTAAAACGACGCATTTATGAATTGGCTGGCCTCTCAACCACTTACGGACCAGCTCCCAATCTGATTTGACTCCCAAATCCGAGTTGAATCCGCAGGGTAGGCGGGTTAATGACCTAATGAAGCCCTAAAGAGCCGCTTTTCACACTTTGAAGAGGTTACATAATCGCCCAGGGATATGCTATAAAAAGCCATGAAGGAACATTGTTTTCGCAAGGAATTCCAGGTATTATTATGCTTCTAATATTGTCAAGGGCTCATTCTTTGACGATAACACATCAGCAACATTTCATAGAGCCATTCACCTCTCCATTGAGCGGACGTGCTGGGAGTTCTTTCACTATCAGTCTTATTTCTTCGCATTGTAAGGAAAGCAAGTTCGTGAGGGCCTCAAGAGCCTTCCTTTGGGGGAAGAAGGAACCACAGTTCCCTTCCTTCATAGTGCTCTAATTTCATCAATAGACCATCTCAAAACCATTGGTGATATCGGTGTTTTTTTTTGTGTTTATTGTTTCTTTATCCATATGTTCATAGTTTAGTTTTTTTTTGTTTAATTCTTGCTTGTAGTTTGTTTTGTTTCCTCTAACCCTTTCCTCCACAGCTGTCATGCTCTGCAAGACCCAACAACGCATGTAAGCACCCTCGATTTGCTCACTAGGTGACGAATTGGGTGCGAACAGTGGTTTCTCCAAACACATGATAGGAGACAAAGGCAATTTTCTATATCTAAGTGAAAGAAAATCGGGAAACGTAGCCTTTGGAAATGATGCTTCAGGGAAAATAAAGGGCAAAGGAATGGTGAGCTTAAGTAATGGAAAAGGAAAAGCCCAATATGTTCTACTTGTAGATGGGCTGAAACATAATCTGCTCAGTGTAAGTCAAATGTGTGACAGAGGATGTGAATTGGTGTTCACGTCCAAGGACTGCAAGACAAAATCTGTAACCTCAGGACAAGTGGTGGCCAAAGGCATAAGGACATAAAATAATTTATATGTGCTGAAAGAAAATAGATAAGAATGTCATCTAAGCAGACATGATGAAAGTTGGTTATGGCATAGGAGACTTGGACATCTAAACTTTGACCGCTTAATCAAACTCAATAAACTCAAGGTAGTAAAAGATCTTCCGAGGATATCAAAGCCCCGAGATTCAATGTGTAAACCCTGCCAAGTAGGGAAGAAAAATAGGACACAATTTAAGTCCAAGAGTTTTACTTCAACAGAAAAACCACTCCAACTAGTTCATATGGATTTATGTGGACCATGAAGACAAGAAGGCATAGGGAAAGAAAACTACTTCATGTTGATTATCAATGATTACTCCATACTTACTTGGGTTGCCTTTCTCAAAGAAAAAGCTGAAGCATTTGAGAAGTTTAAAATATTTAAGGCTTTAAATGAGACTCAAACAAGGAAAAGGTTAAAGAAAGTAAGATCAAACCATGGATGAGAGTTTATGTCAAGAGACTTCAAGGAATTCTATGATGATCATGGGATCAAGAGAGAATACACAATCCCAAGAACTCCATAACAAAATGGAGTAGTTGAGAGGCAAAACAGAACAGTGCAGGAAATGGCCAGGTCAATGATGAATGAGAAGAACATTGGTCAAACCTACTGGGTAGAAGAAATACACACAACAGTCCATGTGCTTAAAAAACCCCACCTCAGACCACAAAGTGACAAGACCCATTCTTGCTCACCCGGCGACGATTCGAGCACGAACAATGAGAACCTCAGCAAATATGATGACAGGAATGATGAAGTTATATTCTTAGGGTATGCTACAAATAGTAAAGGATATAGATGCTATAATAAGAGGCTGCATAAAATAGTTGACTGTATTGATGTAAAAATTGATGAAGGAATCCCAGCAAGAGAGGTGTACAGTAATGAGTCTTCTACAAAAGACACAGCTAAAGCTGAAGATGAACAAGTCTAGGAATCAGAAAACAAAGACTCTGAATTAGATGAAGACTCAGACACTCAAACAGACTCAAATCAGCAGTCAACTACAAATTCCTCCTCCAGAATCATTCAAAAGAATCATCCTGCAAGTCAGATAATTGGAGAAAAAGACAAAGGTGTACAAACCAAGAGAAAGCTAATCAAAAACACTGAACAATCTCATATAGCTTTCATATCCATGCTGGAACCCAATAATTTTAATGAATCCAACAAAGATTACCACTGGGTTAAAGCAATGAATGAAGAACTTGATCAGATTGAGAAAAACAATATGTGGGAGATGGTTCAAAGACCTAAAGGTAAAAACGTCATTGGCTCCAAATGGATCTTTAAGAATAAGTTGAATGAGCAAGGACAAGTTATCAGGAACAAAGCAAGTTTAGTCTGTAAAGGCTATGCTTAGATAGAAGGCCTAGATTTTGATGAAACATTTGCGCCCGTAGCAATATTAGAAGCTATCAGAATGTTTCTTGCCTATGCTTGTCATAAAAGGTTTAAAGTCTATCAAATGGATGTCAAGTCAGCTTTTCTAAATGGATATTTAAGTGAAGAAGTCTATATGGAACAACCAGAGGGTTTCAAACTGTTAGATAACCTTGACTTAGTATGCAAGCTGAAGAAAGATTTATATGGGTTAAAAAAAGCCCCTCGAGCCTGCTATCACAGACTTGATATGTATCTCAAATACAAAGGGTTCAAGAGAGGAACAACTGACAACAATCTGTATATTAAAACAGAGGATAATAATTTGCTCATCGTATTGGTCTATGTAGATGACATCATCTTTGGATGTAATAAAGATTCATTGGTACAATGGTTTGCTTCTGCCTTGGAGTCTGAATTTGAAATGTCTAGGATAGGAGAACTGCCATTTTTTCTTGGTTTGCAAATTACTCAGAGGTCCAAAGGGATGTTCATTTATCAAGAAAAATATCTAAGAGAAATGTTGAAAAGGTTTCAAATGAAAGATTCTAAACCTGTGGGTACACCTATGGTAACTGGATGTAAATTAAGAAAGGATGATGATTCACCTGATGTTGATCAAAGCCCATATCGATCAATGATAGGAGGCCTGTTGTACATCACAACATATCGCCCATACATAATGCATGTTGTATGAATGGTAGGAAGATATTAGGCTACACCTAAATAGAGTCATTTGCAAGCTATCAAAAGGATATTCAGGTATTTAAAAGAAATAATGACTTATGGTCTATGGTATCCCATAAATCAAAATTTTCAGTTAACTGCTTATTTAGATGCATATTGGGAAAACTATGTTGATGAGAGAAAAAGCACCAGTGGAGGAGCATTCTTCCTGTGTGATTCTTTAGTAACATGGCTTAGTAAAAAGAAAGGTTCCATTTCTTTATCAACCACAGATTTAGAGTACATTGTTTTTGCTACCTGTTGCACTCATGTATTATGGATGATTCAGACACTTGCAGACTTAGAGGTAAAATACATTGCACCGATCCCAATTCATTGTGATAACACTAGTGCCATCAGTGTGTCTAAAATCCTGTATTCCACTCCAAGACCAAGCATATTCCCATAAAATATCATTTTCTGAGAGAGCAGGTCACTAATTAGATTGTTCAGGTCAATTACATTACCACTACAGAACAAATTGCAAACATCTTTACTAAACCCCTAGCCAAGACACCATTTGAACATCTCAGATAGAAGTTGGGTGTCATCCCGTCTCACATCTAAGAGAATCCATACTGTTAGGGGGAGTCCTGTATTGATTGCATATCTGATACCTCCTAAAATTAATGCAACAACTCAGGGGGAGAATGTTCTCTTTGACATTGATGTCAAAGGGGGAGAAAAGAATTCGGGTGCCTTAGTTGCCATCAATGTCAAAGGGGGAGATTGTTGGTAAATGTTTAACAGGAAACATATGATTTTCATTGATGGAAAGTACAACAACGAAGATGACATGAGTACAAGAAGAAGTATCAAAAGTATTTTAGGAAGACACTGCAGAGCAAGCTCGATAAGTTCAGAAGAAATAGTGGAGAGGATTGTTGGCAGGTTTAACAGGCAAAGTGAGCTTGTCATTGATGGAAGGATCAAAGTGTGCATTGATGGAAAGAACAACAATGGAAAAGACCAGCATGATAAACAACACAGTGATAATGGAAGAGAAGGAGCATCAGTGATCGTTGGACCCCATCCTGAATCCTCGATGACCATTAGATATGAATTCAGACAAGAAGAACATGTAGAAGAGGAGTAGAGATCTTAGGCGTCAGATATGAGCGTAAGATCCAACCATCATTGGATCAGGGAGAACCTACTCATTCATTAAAGAGAAAGAAGAGGCGAAATGTGAAATTATGAAATATGTTGGTTTGACTCCATTTCAGAGTTTCGTAGATCGGGACTTGAAGGCTTGAGACCCTTCATCATAAGAAGGCAAAATTGCAAAGTGGAGAAATTGCGAAGTGCCGAAATCATGAAATGCAAAATGGAAAAATGATCCTAGCCATTGGATCAAGGTGTAATCTAGGTTGTCAGATCCAAGAGGTGAATATGGAAGACCATGTCAGAAAGGATAGTCGTGGACCATTGGATCAAGAGGATGCGTGGAAAAAAATCAGAGCACCACAAAGACTCCATTTCAGAGTTTCGCAGATCGGGAAATCCAAAGGAAAGAGGTTCAAACTCGCGATACGCGAGATAACAAAAATATCTTGACCATCAGATCACCAAGGATTCTAGACCGTTGATCTAAGCTCCATCTCGGAGCTTCGCCTATCGCGACTTGGAGTGACAAGAACCTCCATCATAGGAATCGTGCGATGCGAACTCATGATAAGATCTGGAATGTCAATTCACCAAGAACGTGGATCATGGATCTGAGCTCCATCTCAGAGCTTCACCTATCGCGACTTGGAGTGACAAGAACCTCCATCTAAGGTACAATGAGATGTGAATTCACGATGAGATCTAGACCGTCAATTCATCGAGATCGTGGACCGTCGATCAGGGTCGATGAAGGTCATAAGTTTGCAAAAATACTGAAAAGGTGAAATGGATGTAGCCTGTGGTCACATAGGTGGAAGATGGGGGAAGGAGCTAGTGCAGACAAGTTCCTTTTTGAAGTTTTGGGGATCACGACTGGGAGTGTCGAGACACTTGGTCACACAAATGTTGAATTGTCGAATGCCGAAATGTTGAAATGAATGCAAGATCCCATGGAGCCAATCCAAATGTGCAGGTGAATTTGAGTATGATTGGAGGGATAATGTTGCTCTTGCTCTTCATAGTGTAACTACTAGAAACCATTGATGGTTTCTGCCAGAAGATTTGAAGAGACTTCTGTGTGATCGCCAGAGGAGCTGAAGAGTCTCCAAGCTTCTTCCAGTGAATGAAGATGATTCTTAGAGGGACTGACAAGTGGATGAGCATTGAAGTTTGTAAATAAAGAAGAAAGTATAAGCTCGACTATACCAAAGAAGACGAATAGTCTTGACTGCCAGAGAGGCTGAGGAATCTCAGCATGACATCTAGTAATGTTAGACACGTGGTGGGAACCACCAGAGAAGTTGAAGAGTTGTGATGATCAGGCAGAGCACTTGAGAGGTGGAGGATATTGACGCGGTGTGAGTATTCAGAGGTATTGTGCCCATTGCACGCACAAGGTGCACAGAAGCTATAAGTACACGGTACATAGAAGATATGCGACTGTTGTTTCTGTTGGAGTTGTTGTGGTTTCTGTTGTTGAAGGTGATTCATGTGTGAAGAAGGAGGAGAGTGCAACAGCTGAATTAAATAGAAGAGGAACTATGCAATGAATGGAAATGATGCAGAGAGCATAAAGAGAAGAAGAACAGACAACGCAAGTCAAGTGTGTAGGAAAGCAGTGAGGCAGACAGAGCAACGAAATGCAGCAGAATAGTGATGAGTCTGGTAAGTTGTTGTTAAACATTATATCACTGTAATAAGTTTCAGTAACACATATTGATAATCCAAGGTGGTAGGGAGGTGCAAGGGAGGACTGGTGTCCTCAGAGGTTCAAGTGGGTGCTTGAACACAAGGAGTAGTAGCTTCTTTATAGTTGGTTCTAGAGAAACCAAGGAGTAGGTACTTCCTTCTAGTTGGTTCTAGAGAAACGAGGGAGTTGGTGCTTCCTTCTAGTGGGTGCTAGAGAAAATAGAGAGTTGGTGCTCTCAGCAAGTTGCAGCTTGCAAAAACAGAGGTTGTAGCCTCACAATGAGTTGGTGCTCGTATGTATGATAATGTAAAGAATGTAAATAATAATTATTATATAAAGAAGAAGATGTTTTTACCCTATATGGGTTTCCTTGGGAAATATTTGTCTATGTGTTTCTCATATGTGTGACTGATTATGAATGTGCCATTTGTTTATTTCCCTGTATTATTGTGATCATCATTGAGTTCCTTGTAAGGATTTTAAAAAGAAGAATAATTGTTTAAGCATGGGAACAACTGATTCACGACCACTCTCAGTTGTCCAACAGGTCTTCCCATGTGCCAACACTTCAAACATTTACAAATATCCATATATTCAAATACTTTGAGGTATCCTTTGCATTTCATTTAAACACATGAAGAAATGACAATAAATGGTCATTTATTAAGAGTAAATGACTTCTATGTCATAGCTATACACCACATTGTAACATTGAATGTGTTACATAACTTGTTTCTTGAGATTTTATTAATGGGAATATGATACAAGAATATAGATGAGAGGGGTGGATTTTACAAGGACACATACACAAAAAAAAGAGTTATAGATTGAAACATAACGCAGGGGATGAATCTCTTGAAGCCTGATGCCTTTACTATATGTTTGTGATTGAGGCTTGTTATCAACAACTTTGGTTGTAAGAAACTCTTAAATTTCCTGAAGTGCGTACCCTTACAAAATGAGTGTTCTCTTTCTTTTATCCTCACACTTTCTTTCAAAATTTCTTCTTGATACCATTTACTACTTCTTGATATTGCTTAATGCTTCTTGATATTCATGAAACCATTATTCCTTCTATTTAGAAAATACCTATACGTGTAAATGTTGTTACTAAAAAATATTCCCATCAAAATTCATTTGATTTACTTTTTACTGGACCTGCCTTGTGCAACTTGATTCTCCTTGTTTCCCCAGAGAAAGCTTTAGGAATTGACACATATGATTCCATGTTTTTCCCATGGGATAATCATTATTTTTCACATTTTTTACCATCTCATTAAGGTTAGTATATCGTTCGTATGATGGTTGTGGTAAATTCCTGAATAACCTCTTCAATTGATGCAAAATCGCAAAGTCCCTTGTCAACATATCCATGATATCTTGGCATAATATGACTCCAATAAACTTTTCAAACCATTCCTTTTATGCTACAACAAATTTGAGTATCTCTAATGAGAAATAAAATGTGCATCTCATACCCAAGGAGTCAGTAACCCAAGAATGATGAGATCCTTGAACATTGTTTTGAAATAAGACACCTCTCTTTATATCTCATGCAACCTACATTCAAAATTCTATAGCTATCTCCTTTTGGTGAGAATATTCTTGGAATAAATGAAGATATTGGTTCTATCTTTAAATTTTAATTATTTAAGTTTATCCTCAGATCTTCTTTTTAAGAATTTAATTATCTCATTAGCAAGGTTAGGCTTGTTTTCTAGTTCACATTTCACTCGAATTATGTCCATTATGGATGATTTTATCAACTCCAATTCATCTCCCATCAAAGAAAAGTGTGCCCAGTTGTCAATTATCAGGGAAGCTATTTGATCCCAAATCAATCGATTTTTTTCTTTCAATGATGACCTCCCTGTGACTTTTCTCTACAACCTTTTCACTTCGTTCAGGGTTTCATCTTATCTGTGTTCAACTTGGACAAGAGAACTTCTCTAGTTTTGGCTTGTTCATCAAGCTCTACAATCTTGACACTTTTGCTTCTGAGCTATGTGTTCAGAGTGCCAAATTTCCTTTCCTTCACATCGAGTTCATCCATTACCTTATCCATTCCCTTTGTTGGATCCACAACCTCAACTTGTTCCTTTCCTTTCTTTGGTATTTGAGTCAAATGACTCTGTTGATTCTTTAGAAACTCATTTTCTATTCTAAATATTTCAATTTCTCTTCGAAGCTACATGTTATCTTCTCGACTCTTCTTCAATTAGAGAAACAATTTCTCCTTTTCTTTGTAGATGACTTGTATCTCTCTTGTTTGTACATGTTGAGCTTCAGGAATATTCAACTTCTTTTTTAGTACTTTGATGTTAGTATCCTTTTTCTTTATTAGATATCCTACAACAATGGGATAATTAGGATATATACCTATGGATATTATCTTTCTTTCTATCTCTTCCACCCTAGTTTTGTTATCCTTGGTGGCTATTTTTTCCTTCCTCGACTGCTTGCGAATTTTGATTGCAATTTATTTCACTTTCCTTTCCCTAGTAGAGGATTGCAACACTCCTTGATACAACACTTCACTTTCTTACTAATGAAAACCAATCAGGTCAGGATATTGAATACCACTTGTTTTAACATTGACCAAAGTTACTTTGTATTATGTTAGAGAAAGTGGCATTTGTACTTTTTCTTCTAACAGGTCCAAATTGAAATCACCCTCTTGATGATCCAATGTTGTCAATATCTTGATCTCTAGAGCTTCTCCTCCTCCCAATAGAGGATACAAATTACTTTGTGAATATTTGTAATGTGCCTTTATATCCATGTAATGAGAGAACACAGTGGGTGCATTCCCTGCTTCTCCACCAGTGATGGTTTCTTGTTTGAGTGATATAGCTAACAATAGGGATAATGGTAAATATTCAATGGTAAGAGGTGGCCCTTCAAATTCCTCCTCTGCCTGAGTTATCTACATTACATTCTTCCCTTTATATAGGAAATTGTCTAATTTTTCCTCCTCTTATTATTCCTTATCATGATCAGATTCTTTAAGCTTCTTTCTCTCATGTTAATCTAACTTGGTCCTAATTGAGAATCTAAAAGTGGGTGCTTTAGGATTTTAGAAATTAGAATTGAGCTAGCCTAAGATGATAATGTCATTGATCTAGGAGTATTTTTTTTCAAGATCTCTTTGACTTATTCCCATGATTCTAGGTTAGTGGTTCTTTCTATCATCCCATTTGATTCATGCTTATAACTAG
Organism: Picea engelmannii; assembly: GCA_009831015.1. Taxonomy (NCBI): domain Eukaryota; kingdom Viridiplantae; phylum Streptophyta; class Pinopsida; order Pinales; family Pinaceae; genus Picea; species Picea engelmannii. The sequence continues at coordinate 1,253 of ML784897.1, read as the reverse complement.
ACTTCCTAGCAGCAATCACATCATGAGGGTCATAAACCCAGTTGCCTCCTTTTTCAAAGACAAATTCCTTCAACATTTCTTTATATTTAGTAAAATATATCCTTTGTTGTACTAGGAAGGGGCCAACCTCCTGCAATAGTGTGAAAGTAATTGCTTTTTTGTGTTGAGCAAACATGAAATGGTCAATTGTTAACATCTTCCTGATATAATCCAAAACCATTAGCTTCGGGGTGAGGAAGGATGGAAGTTTGAATGGTTCCTACTCAAAACCATATATTTTGATGATGGTATGATCTTTTGTAAGGTACTAATCTCTTATTCTGGTGTCTTTGCTTAATTTTAGGAAGCGCCTCATTTTTGGAAATATTTTTGGAGGGAGGGAATAATGTGTGAGAGTATACATAGTCTTCATGAAATGATCAACATAATAGCTAAAACATCTATTATGTTCTTTCCTTTTCACACTCTGGGGAAATTTAATTATTGGTTTTAGGTTTCCTTCTACATCAATATTTTCTATTTCCCGGCTCTTGAAGTAGGAGTGTGTTATCCACATTTTTGGTCATCGGGATGATGTCATGATAGTATCATGATAATAGAAAATCAAACTCCTCATTAGAGGGCTCCTTCCTGAAAAGGGTTGCTCTTATCTATTTCCAGAAATCATGTTTTGAAGATAGTTCGCAGGCTGCATATATACTCTCCTGCGAGAATGATACATTCCCGCATTCTGCATTCAACCAGGGTGCGAACTTCTCTCTCTGTAATCATCGACAGGGTGCAAACATCTTTTTACAAAGGAAAAAGCTAAGATTCTTGAGCTTTCTAGAAGATTGAGTTGTTATTCGAATGATTGTTCAAAAGATGACATTCCAGATTTATTGGGATCATTCTTATCCTAGCAACTAACCTATTCTCTCTTATAAATTGATGAGAATACTCATGGAAGGGGTTAATAAGAAAGTTAACAAGAAGTTGGCAAGCTTGAGAGATCTATTGGAGAATTGATTGTATGGAGAATTGATGCTGCAACAGATAGAGACAACAACAAGGTCATCATAAGTAGTTGATTTTCTTCATGCAAGAGCAAGTGTGTGTTAGAACTAGAATCCATTGAAAGGAGATCTACGACATCAAGGATCAGGTTGTATATTTCTCTTTCAGTTAATTCAATACATGAATATGTCCCTTTCCCATAATGATGATGTCATCTTATTACATGATTCCTTGATCACATGTATAGACTAGGTATT
>ML784896.1:370861-386997 GCA_009831015.1 Picea engelmannii | reverse complement strand
TTATCCCTCTTGTGGTTATGTCCTTCTTCAAGGAAGGTCAAGTACCATCAAGTACTTGATTGAGAATCAAGTAGCCCCAGGACTTTTCCTGGGGTCTTATCCACCAAGGTCAGAGACCAAGGATCAACCCATGCCCCAGGCATTGGTACCCTGGACCATGTCCAGGGGCCCTAGACATATCTAGGGGCTTTGACTGCTTGGTCCCAGACCAAGGAACCCATGCCCCAGGCATGGGTACCCTGGACCATGTCCAGGGGCCCTAGACATATCTAGGGGCTTTAACTGCTTGGTCCCAGACCAAGAAACCCATGCCCCAGGCATGGGTACTCTGGACCATGTCCAGGGGCCCTAGACATATCTAGGGGCTTTAACTGCTTGGTCCCAGACCAAGAACCCCAGTCATATACTGGGGGCCCTCTCAGGGGTCTTTTCCAGCTTGGTCCCAGACCAAGAACCCCAGTCATATACTGGGGGCCCTAAGAAGGGTCTTTTGCAGCTTGGTTCCAGACCAAGAACCCCAGTCATATACTGGGGGCCCTAAGAAGGGTCTTTTGCCATGACACTGACTGTTTGGTCCCAGACCAAATACCCCAGGAGTGCACTGGGGGCCCTAGATCTCGTCTAGGGTCTTAGCCATCCTTCAGGAGAATGGCACTCGCAGCTGCTTATAAATTTAACAAGGAAGACCTCAGTTCGCATATTTCCCTTGCATCATCAGTATCTTTGCAAACAATCTAGGCGTAATGCATGTTATGATATCTTCATAGCACACATTGACAATCTGTTGCCTAGTCATTTATCAAGGTTGTGAGTTGAGAGTAATGACAATGGAAACAAGTAAGCCCAAAATCTATGTGTGCACAACTTAAATAAGAGGAGTCAACATGGCTTGGTTAGGTGGTAAAGCGGGGGCATTTAATACCCCCACCAAGATTCAAATCCCTCCTCCATAGACTTGTTTTATCCATCGTGGGCTGTTTCACCCATGCAAGCCAACCACTTCAAGTAGGTGGCGTTAAGTGTAAGTCCTTTGCAACTTTGGAAGAATAGATACCCCCCACCCATGGTTCTAAGCCAAAAGGATCTTCCTTGAATGTTTCAAGGCTACATTGCATTGTGATATTCCCAGATTGGGCAAGGGGGCACTTGTTGCACAATGACAATAGGAAGCGTCTTGTCAAATAATAATAATAATAATAGGGTCAAATCCCGATAGAACAATTAGTTTCGATGGGCCTCGTTTTGCATGGCGACCCAGGTCTGAAACCTGCTGCTATCGGGAGGAGACACCAAAAAATCCAGCCATGATAAGGGTTGGTGTGGCCCAGGCCGGGTGCAATCCCAGGGTGATTTTGATGGCTTAGATGCCCTTGGGTTGCAGTTTCTCAGCCACAGTCTAGTCCCGTAGGTCATGTACACACTAGCAAACAAAAATAATAATAATAATAGGAGAGTGGAATGGCAATAATTATAACATGTGATCAATAGAATGGAGATATGAAACACAATACACGATGATGCCTCGACTTGTGATGATAACCCAATTTGAAAAATTATCCTCTTATACACCTTGAGGTTGTATGCACATGACGATTGGGAGAAAATACTTTATATATATATATATATATATATATATATATATATATATATATATAAGCATTTTTCTTAGAATAAAGAGCAGGTGGTAATTGAAACTGTGTTACAAACAGTCTCGTTTGATAACTATAAAAATATCGAATTTAAGTAGGATAAAATAGAGAAATCCATGATAAAATAGAATTGATAGTAATGAATACGATGATTGATACACCCAAGTGACATTATAAATACCATTGAATGGACATGACTTTTGGGAAATTGGTGCATTTGTTATTATTGATTATATATTTCTATATCGATTATTTATATTAATTCTGTTCATTACAAACTGTTTTAGGCAAATCCTGACTTGATTTAAAGTGCAATGAATAATCGATGGAAGAATGAGGAAAAAGAGGAAAATGTTTGCAATTACTTGTTTAATAAATCTGTGTTCACTGTTATAAACTTGGTTAACAGATGGGTCCCAGAGTGTTGATTCTTATCAATTGAGGGTTTTCTCATGGTTTATGATCTACCAGGAATTGCCTTGTTGTCGACGACTGGGTCAATTGATGCCTTATGCGTGCACTGTGGGAGGGTAGAAATTATTTTCCACATTTTTTGAACTGCATGTGATCGAGGGACTGGTCCAATTTGGTTTGGGCTACCTGGCCTGTACAAGTAGTTTTTTTTTGGAAATTCACCCTCTTAGGGGATGCTGATTCTGTTGCCCCTCCTGACATTTGAGGAGTGTATTAAAAATCATTTGGTTGTATGTAATCTGGAAGATGCGAGTCTGTTTTTAGTGGGTCCAAGTTCACTATTCTAGTGTTTGGAGAACACCTTTTTGATGAATTGGCTGTACAGTTCAGAGTTAAAGTCTCTCTCATGAGGAGAGATGTGTCAAATTTTCACATACACCTCTATGTGACTAATTTTTAGATATGAAAATTGATTCCTAGTGATCTAACAGTAACACCCTAGCTGTTATCACTGAAAAATTTTACATTGAAAATTATTGACTGAATTTATATACAGCGGAAACACACAAGATCAGAGATGAATCATCAACTTTCTGAGACACAAATTTCTGTTCTGTAAACTTTATCAAATTCAGAAAATCTGAGGGAAAAACAATCCCTCTCAATCAACACACTTTGACCAAATATGGGACAACCTTGTACACCTCAAAAACAAAAAAAATTCAGCAAAATCAAACCTCAACAAAACTTCCGGAAATCACTTCTGCCTGACAAATCTGCTACTACCAGCTGTACCCTTGCTGACGTCAGTCGTATGACTGCTGATGTCAGCAGTACAGACTGTTGTACCTGCCCAAGACACTTGCACGTGCGGCCTGAAGTACCTCGCATGTGCGGCTGAATATCCCTCACATGTGCGGCTGTTTGTATGGTTGTTTCTCCTCACACGTGCAGCTGTTTGTACTATTGTTTCTCCTCACACGTGCAGCTGTACCACTGCCTCACACATGCGGCCTATACCCTCTTCCTCACACGTGCATTGCTTCTCCTCTCCTCCTTCACACGTGTGACCTCTTGGTTGTGAAAGATGCCTTCCTTGGCTTGGGACAGAAACAAAAAATCACCTCCAAACCCTAGGTTAGATTTGCCGCAATTGCAGAATTTCCCTTGCTGAAATTTTCAAGCTCCTAGCACAAGTGCACTCACACTTATGCTAACTATATTATGCACGATCAAATGTCACAATGACATCTCTCCTTTATAAACAAGTCTTATGAGTGAGTTTAGGAACCCCTTCTAAACTCAACAATTAATTAGAATATTTTAATCCTCTTTGTGGGTGTGAAACCCCTTCACAAGCCCACAAATCCCATTACCTTTCCCATGAGGCCCTAGCCTCATCCCGGGGCCGATTTCACTGAAACGAAAAGCTAATCTGGTGCCAACAGAAATTCCCACATGCCTAACACCATGGCCTCTAGTGGGAATACCTCCCGAAGCTACAAAAATCAACACTCCCTCTTAGCGAGGGAGGTATCCCATCCACCATCGTCTGGATGCACCTTTGTCTCCCACACTGGAAGTAACTCTGTCTCTTGTACTGGATTTGACACAACTGCACTCCAATCCTCCTGAGTCGCTGCTCCCTCTGTCACTGAAGCAAATCCTGCTGTCCAATCTGCCTCACTGGTTGCTCCCTCTGTGTCCGAGGCAAATCGCACTCTCTAGTCCTCTTGACTTGCTGCCTCCTCAGTCACTGTAGCAAAACCTGCTAAAACAAATGGATCCTCCATGGAGGTCTCACATGCTCTAGAAGCCTCTTGCCTATGAACCTCTTGTCTGGCCTCCTCAACCCATGACACATGTCTGTCAGTCCTGGAAGATGTCTCTCTCCCACCTGAACCTGAGGGGGAACTCCCTCTGAATGACCCGCTCTTCCTCTGAGTCAGTTGACTCTCTTTGAGATTGAGCTCACTCCGAGTCCGCATTCTCCCTCTGAAACCTGACTCCCTCTGAGTCTGTACAATCTCTGGAGCCATCTTCTCTTTCTGAACCTACTGACCTCCTTTGAAGTCTAATCTCCTCTGAATAGTCCTGGGAGGCTGCTCCTCCTTTTTGGATTCTAAGGGTTGACTCCCTCTGAACTTTGGCTTCCTCTAAGCCAACACTATTGGTGGGGCTACTTGCCTCACCACTGGTGGAGCCACTTGCTCCCTCTGTACTTGTGCTACTGGTTGGGCCACTTGCCTCACCACTGGTGGAGTCACCTGCTCTTCCTCATCTGTGTCTTTGCTATTGCTGAGCACAACTCTCATAGGTTGGCCCCTCAACTTATATAGGTTTCCCTCCCTAACTCCAAGAACCACCGCTGATACGAAGCTAGATCGTTTGGGCACAAATAACACCTGTCCATCTTGAAACAATATATGGTACACCTTCTTCTCAATCTACGAGACCGAGAGAACACTCCTCCTGAGTTTTGGCACCCATAGCACATTTGACACTCTCAACACTTCTCCTGACTCCATTCTGAAAGATACGGTACCAGATCCTCGTACTGTATGCTTGGTTCCCATACCAAGCTCCACACACAAGTCTGAGCCAATCTTTGTGGAAGTGTTAAATAACTCGTGCACCTGTCATATGGAAAGATACTCCGCTATCCACCAACCAAGTCCCCTTGCTGGAGACTGTACCTGAAAGGGAGGAGACGAACAAGATCTCCCTTTGGAACCTGTTTGCAACCTCATCAACCTCTGTTGCTGAGACCTCTTTCCTTCTTCCCCTTCCCCTCCGGCGTGGACACTGAGAAACATAGTGACCATAATCATGACACTCAAAACATCTGATCCTGCTAAGATCCTTCTTTCGTCTTGGCTTTGGAGATGCTTCTCTCTCGGGAGATGCCCTTCTCCCTGGAGAACCTCTTCTGCCTGGAGAACCTCTTCTTCCCTTCCTCGTGTGGGCTCCAAGGGCCTGATTCTCATCACTACTACTCTTCATTGAGCCATCCAAACCATCCCTAAACTCTAACTGAGTCCTCTCCTGGATACAATCAGTTCATATCCTATCAAACCCTGACAACGTCTCTCGTGCACAGATCCCTGGCACAAACGGTTCCCAAGACCCGGGAAGACCTATCAAAGCCACATTCACCAACTCAACATCCTCCACCTTCTCACCAATGGCCACAAGCTGATCTCGAATTTGAGTGATCTTCATAAGATAGCTGACCACTGTGTCCTCCCTGGTCATCCTGACAATCCGAAGCTCGTGCTTCAAGTGTAGCGTCCTGCCTGTATTCTTGTTTTGGTATAGACCTACCAAAGCATCATACATCTCCTTGGCAATTGTCTTCTCAACAATGTGAAGAATCAAGTGATCCTTCACAAACTCTAGCAACACCTGCTTGGCCTTTACTTCCTTCTTCTAGTGGGCTATCAATTCCTGCAGATCGGTAGGAGCTACAATCAGATTTTCAGCATACTCCTTGAGGTCATTCTCTTCCAACAGAAGGAGAACCCTTGCCTTACAAGCTTGGAAGTTGGTTCCTTCTTCTAGTGGGCTATCAATTCCTGCAGATCGGTAGGAGCTACAATCAGATTTTCAGCATACTCCTTGAGGTCATTCTCTTCCAACAGAAGGAGAACCCTTGCCTTACAAGCTTGGAAGTTGGTTGCCCTTGCCAACCTGTCCTCAAGCTTCAATGTTTTCACCACGGTGACCTACCCGGAACAAGAACAAGGACAAGGATAACACTCTTCCAGTGTTGCAACCAACAATGTATCTCAAGATGACCCCCTTCCCTTCAGATTCCAAACTCTAATACCATGTCAAATTTTCACATACACCTCTATGTGACTAATTTTTAGATTCGAAAATTGATTCCTAGTGATCTAACAGTAACACCCTAGCTATTATCACTGAACAATTTTACACTAAAAATTATTGACTGAATTTATATGTAGCGGAAACACAAAAGATCAGAGATGAATCATCAACACAATTGAGACACAAATTTCTGTTCTGTAAACTTTATCAAATTCAAAAAATCTGAGGGAAAAACCAACCCTCCCAGTCAACACACTTTGATCAAATCTGGGACAACCTTGTCCACCTCAAAAACAAAAAATATCAGCAAAATCAAACCTCAACAAAACTTCTGGAAAGCACCTCTGCTTGACAAATATGTTGCTGCCCCCTGTACCCTTGCTGACAACACTCGCACGTGCGGCCTGAAGTACCTCACACATGTGACCTGTAATTCTCACATGTGCGGCTATTTGTACAGTTGTTTCTTCTCACATGTGCGACTATACGGTTGCCTCACATGTGCGACCTGTACCTTCTTCCTCACACGTGCGCTGCTTCTCCTCTCCTCCTTCACACGTGTGTCTCTCTTGGCTGTGAAAGATGCCTTCCTTGGCTTGGGACATGTTATCCCCCATTTCTAGGGATAACTAAGGAGATGATGTCTCAAGGCCCTTAGGTTACAGACATGGAGTGCCGAGGGATGGATTGACTTGTGATGTCCACTTACACAGATGGAGACCCGCTTCACCACCATACTTCTCTGATTCATCACGATGGCATCCACCACATCAACTTGTTTATGGAAAACAATGGGTCTTGCTCCATGATGTACTGTTATCCCCTACCCTAGGGATAACTAAGGAGATCATGTCTCGAGGCCCACAGGTCCTAGACATGGAGTGCTGAGAGCCGGATGACTTGAGCATGGCCCCGGAGGACCCCTCTTTTCTTCAGTGCAACTCATTTATCAGCAGCAGCAATATCCATCCCACTAGCCTGGTCTTGAAGTAGCAGTAAGTCTTGCTCCATGAGGTAATGAGTCCGGGTATCATGGTATGTGTCACTTTGATTATTGAAGCACTTGAATATGTTGTATTGAATTCTCCTTCATTTCATAACGTTTGCTTGGAAATTATGCTCTTTAACTTGTTCATACCTGGAAGGGTGACATGATACCCTAGTAAGTTGATCTCCCTTTAGGATGGGTTGCCATTGGGTGGGTATGTGAAAGATCATTGTCTGTTCCTTTCATACTTACCACTTTCCATCTTTATTCCTCTCATTTCCCCCCTACCTTTGTTCGGGCATTGGGATTTGCCACACTAGGAAGGGTTGTACCTTGCCTTGTGGGAAGAAGGGGCTAAAGGCCCTGTTATCGCACAGTTTGTAGCTAGGAGAAATGGCTATGAGATAGAAGGCCAAACTGGCGTAACAGGAACCTATCCCACCCAATGTCACCACGATGGGATGGTTCTTTCTCTTTAGGGAGGTGAGGCCTAGGGGAGACGTCCCCGGTGACCTGGGGCTTTGAAGAGGCTAAACGATAATCAGACAATGACAAGTTTTCCCCTTCACAGATCACCACCAAAACAGATAGTCCGACTTATAGCCAACAAAGATAACCAAGTAGAATCCCAATGAAGAACACTTGCCTGGAACAAGACAACAATAAATAGATATATGCAAGCTATATTCCAATGGGGTTAGTACTTCATATGATATATGACTATCTGAATAACATATAAGCAATTATGGCAATAAATATTGACGAAGTCAATGTTTATCAATATAGCTATGAAAATAAAGTCACTTCACCAATAAATACTAGAATGATATGGCATTTAATGCAACAAATCGATATTTAACTCAATTAATGCCTTTAACTACCATTCAATTGCTCATAAAGTGAAACGTTGCTGCATTAAAGATGTAATAACCAAGGATGACGTCAACAACTAGGGTTAGAGAGTTAGTTGAGCTTAGGGTTAGTGTAGTTAGGGTCTGAATTCAAGTTTTGAGAGAGTTTGTGATCAAGTTCTACTTCAACACTGGAGTTCTTAAGATCAGTGCCTTCTAGGGTAAAATGGAGTCAATTTAAAGGAGGACGCAAGGGTTGAAGGAGGACGGCTAAGGACTAGAGGGAAGAGCTCTAAAGTGCCGTTATGGCAGGGCCTCATAAACTAAACCCTAGGGGAGAGAGGCTCACTCCGGTGTTGCTATGGCAAGGCCTCGTGCTCTCTTCTCTTTCCTTAGATGGAAAAAACGGCTAGCATGAAAAATAAAGTCAAGACAAGAGAGTCAAATGAGGGAGAGTGTTGCTACAACAAGGCTCTATCCTCAAACCCTAGAAGAAAAACGACCCTAAGTGTAGATAACCTAGGCCTGGGACGTCTTCTCCTTCTTGAGCTCAAACATGTATGGCTAGCAAAGGGGAAGAGGAGAAAGGAGTGTAGCTACGACTAGGCTCTCTTTTTCCTCTTCAATGGCTGAAAATTCTCTATCAGGGGACATGGGACAAGGACCTACTTGTGTGCTTGTCACCTAGGGTTTTAATCAACAAATTATAAACATATGCAAGAATATAAGACTACAACCATTCATTTAAGAAGTTTTGCAGAAAAAACACTTACATGTCACCATGTAATAGTGTGCAAACCCTAGTTGTAACACCTTCCTTCAAGAGAAATGCCAAAATATGCCAAAAAATCTTCCTTCAACAAGTGTGCCTTCCTTAAATCAGCCAAATAGCCAAGATAGGGCGCAAATTTCAGACCTCCTTATGGAGTGAATGAGTTGTGATGATAAAATGAGGATCAAAATCCTCAATATATACTGTATCAATGACCTAATTTTACTTTTTAGGTCATAAAAAGGCCGACAAGGCCATAATATCAAAATCATACTGTTTTTACATTAAATGCTAAGTAAAAACCCTAATTAAGCAGAAAAGAGAGTAAAAGCCCCCTCAAGAGAGGCGCTAGCCCTTTCTAGGGCAAATGAAACATCCTGGAGCAAAACGTTAGCCCTCCAGGGGCTTCTCCAACATGCCACACGTGTAACTACTGCCCAGTCTGCCTCCAAAGACGTCCAATAGGTTGGATGATGTCATGGTCATCAAATGTGACGTCCCAGGCCTTCCAGGGCCAACGTCTCAGTGAAAAAGGGCTCAACCCCCTAGGCTAAGCCATGCCGGGGTGCCTCTAGTGGAATGTCCTCTTCTTCTTTGGTGCAAAGACTCTGATCAACCTCTGCCCTGTCTCTGCCCCCCGATGGGGTCTCAACATCCATCTGGTGGGCTCTTCAGCCCCATAGACGTCTGAACTGATCATCTCCCCATGTGTACCGATCCAAATGGTACCTATTTGTCGGGTATGGTCCTGCACATCAAAGGCTACGCCCTCCACAAGCTCATCAGTCACAAGGATCATAGCAATGTCAATCACATTTCATCATTAATATTATTAAGCACATGCATAAAATCCCTAATACATCAATCAATAGCTCAAAGACGTTACACAAGCCTGCAATACAAGTCCGGGGAAAAGGACAAGGCGTCCTATTGGGCTAGTGTCCACAGAAAAAGGAAAGTTCCCAGAGAGACCTCATCCAAGCCATGTAAGTGGATGATGTGGTCAGGGGATGTCCAAGCATATGGGTGCAGTAAGGGCCAAGGATGCAACGTGTTACCTGTGGGTGCCTTTGTAGAAGGCGAGCTGTCCCTGTCATGGATGCATTTTTTCCAAGCCCATTCTTGCCTTTATTCTTTTATTCTTTTTATTCTTTTATTTGCTTTTTTGTTCAAGAGCTAACCAGGGGACACTACCTTGGCATGGTGACCAGAGCTGACAGCGTTACCCACAAGTACTTTCGCAAAAATGAGAAGGCTGGCTCGTGATGAGACCCCCTTTCCCTTGGCCATGCAACCAAGAGTCACTGCCCTGGTGTGGTAACCAGCTGATGGCAATGTCATACCGCTAGGTACCCATGGACCTAATAGGCTGGCTCGTGATGAGACCCCCTATCCTCTGACTAGGTCTTGTTTTATTATTTTTTCGGGTCCCTTTTGCTGATAAGCCTTTTATTGCTTTCCTAGGGATCTCTGGGCGAAGCATCTCGAGGTTTATTCGTAGGCTTTTATCTTTTACCATCTTGCTTTTACCTTCTGGGCCTTTAGCCCCTTCTTCTTACGAGGTAAGGTGCAATCTTGAAAATAGGTCAACCCAGTGCTCGGACAAGGGGAATGGGATAGGTGAGCGGGAAATAAGATGTAAAAGTGGTACTGTGGTGGGAACGGACGATGGCTTTTCAGAAATCCCCCAGTGGCAAACCAAACCCTACAGACACAGGCTTGCTAGGGCACCCTGTCAATCCCCCCAAACATGGTCAAGTGGGAAAATGTAAGATCCAAGCATTTGTTAGAGATAAACGGAATCAGATGCATATATTTAAAGGTTTTAACGATCAAAAGTTACACATACCATGATACTTGGACCAATTACCTCATGGAGCAAGAACCTCTTTCGATACGGGACCAAGCCGATGGTGATGGATGTTGCTGTTGCTGTCAAGGCAAAGATGATGGAAGAAGAAAAGGTGGGCCCTCCAGGGCCATGCTCAGGTCAATCTTGCTCTCGGTACTTAATGTCTAGGACCTGTGGGCCTCGAGACATGATCTCCTAGTTATCCTTGAAAAGTGGGGATAACAGGCCTAGGGGGTAAAAGTAGTTGGCAAAAGTTAAAAGCCAAAGATGAACCTTTGAGATGCTTCGCCCAGGGATTCCCGAGAAAGTAGTAAAAAGCTTCTCAATGAGAAAAGGGAATACATAAGATAAATAAACACTCAAGGTATTAGTTGGTGGATGGGAGCTCTCAACATGAGCCGACCTATTATGGCCATGGGCATGTAGCGGTATGACACTACCATCTATCTGGTCACCAAACCAGGGTAGTGGCTCTTGGTGGCATAGCCAAGAGAAAGGGGGTCTCATCACGAGCCAACCTTCTCATCTCCGTGAAATGCTTGTGGATAACGCTGTCACCTCTGGTCACCAAGCCAGGACAATGTCCCTCAACTCTTCCCTTGAAGCATAAAAGCAAAAGATCAAAAGCAATGAAGCTAAGAATAAGAGGCAATGAATGGGCTAGGAAACAATGGCATCTATGACAAGGTGCAACTCGCTCTCTACAAAGGCACCCATAGGTAAGATCTACATTTCCTTGTTATCACTTCACCCGATGCCCAAACACTTACCCCACACCACCTCACACACTTACATGACCTAGATTGGTTCTTACTTGGGAAACACCCCAAACTTAAGGAGGATTAGCCCAATAGGACACCTTGAGACCTTCTCCAAACTTGACTTGTTAAATTGCATAACGTCTTTGAGCATTGGTCTGGGTAAAGGGGGGTTTGATGCACATGTTTGGGTAATTTAATTGTTGGATGTGATTTACATGTTATGATCCCTGTGACTTATGAACCCCTGGAGGGCTTGCTTTTTGTTGCTGCAGGACTTTGCTCGGTGGATAGGTACACGTGGGGGAAAGATTAGCTCGGACCTCCATGGGGATGAAAGCCCACAGATGGATGCTGTAACCCCAGCCAGGGGCAAGAAGACATCAAAGACTTGCACCAGGAAGAAAGAAGGACGTTGCCCTTGAAGATACTCAGGCAAACCTAGACCCAGGGGGATCTTGCTCTTCCACTTGGACGTTGACCTTTGAGAGCCCATGACGTCACCATTATGACCCTGGACGTCATCCAGAGCTAGGGTTTGCATATTGAGGGCAGTTGTGAGTTGGTTGGCACGTGTGGGCATCATCTAGGGCCTTTGGAGGCCAAACGTTCTGCATCTGGAGCCCAACGTTCCACTTTAGGGGCTTAATGTCACCCTAGAAGGGCATGACGTCACCCTTGGAGATGATTTTAGGGGTTAATTATTTTTATTTATGTAAAAACTGGATTTTGATGTCATTTGGCCAGGTCGGCCTTTATTTGACCTAAAATTAATTAAAGGTCATTAGTTCTGTATAAATAGAGAGAAAATACTCTCATTTTTTCATCATCACTCATCACACACTAAGTGTGGTCTGAAATTTGCTCCCTATTTGGGAGTTATTGGCTGAAATAGGGGGGCACACTTCTCTTAGAGGCTAAAATTTGCAACTTGGATCATTTCTTGGTGAAGTTACTTGGCAATCTAGGGTTTTGTTGCTTGATTATTCTTGGTGAAGTAAGTAAATATGCAATTCTTCATTTCATTTGAATGGTTATGGTATATTTGCTTATTCATGTTAAAGATTATGAAATTGCTTGCTTGACAAACCCTAGGAGTAAAGAACTTAAGTTACTACTTCTTTGTTCTTCATTTGCTAGGCTTTACTAAGGTGATTTAACTTAGATAAACTTCTAAAGCCCTAAATACTAGCACTCTAGAAGCCATTATCTAGTTATTGTTGCTCTTATTACCTTTTCAATAGTCTAAGGAAATAAGATTTGCTAGGGCCTAAAATTGTTTATTCTCTAGTGAATTTGTCTTTAGGGTTTGGATGTTTGAGGCCTTGAAGTGCCAACACCTCCTCTTCTCCTCAGACAAGTATAATTATTGCTGCTGCTACCTCCAAGTAAAAACCGTCACCTATTGACTCCATTGCCCATAAAGGCACTAGTCTACTCAGTGAATGATTGATCAAACAAACACTCAAACCTTCTTCCTTGAAGCTTTTGCTAACTTTTACTAACCCTAAACTAGACTAATTCATTCGCCAACTTGCTGCTGTTGCAAATCACTGCTACAGCCATACTAATTCATACTAATTTGCTGCATACACCTACATAACTTGCACCTAACTCATTCATAAATTGCTTGTGAGAATTGCCAAACAATCTACTAGATAAATGCTAAGTTTATATGGTGTTTTCTTGCAATTATGAGCACTAGAATTTGCTGCTGTTACAAAAAATTGCTACAACCATCTAATTGCAGCAAATTCTCTGCAAAGTTAACATTTAAGGCTAGCCAGACATTGCCAAATTTGCTTGTGACAATTAATTATCATTCTTCCAAGTTAAAGCTACATTTTCTTATCTTTTTCAAGCAATTTCAAGGAATATTTTTTGCGGCTGTTACAAAATACTTATTGCTGTTGTAAACTATTACATTGCTGCAATTTTATATCAGCTAGCCTATTTTTTGAAGGTTCATGGTCTTATGAAGCACTAACATCATATTTTGTACTTGAAAGCTGCCATATTTTCTTTGTTGTCTTGTTCTGGGCAGGTGCAATCCATTTTTTACCGTTGCTTCATCCCTTAAAGACCTTAAGAACCTTTTGACTTGAGTGACTAGTGAGAGGGGGGTTTTCTTGCATCCTTGCCTTAGTTTTATCATCCCTTTAGGTCACTGGGGACGTCTCCCTTGGGGTAACTTTGATATACTCCTAAACAGAAAGGGGTTTCCTATTAAGGTGATAGTGATAGGTCACCCCCTTTTACGCCAATCTTGCATTCACTTGCCTTGGGCTTTGGGAAAGTACAGATTGTGCGATAACAGGTACAAGTCGGGTATTTTGGCAAGTATCACTTTAATACTTGAGGCATTTGAATATGTTGCATTAAAAGCTGCTCTTGATTATAAAACGTTTGCTTGGAAATTATGCTCTTTGCCTTGTTTCACCTTGGTGGTTGACATTGCACCCTAGTAAGTGGTCACCCTTTGGGAAAGGTTTGCTACTGGGAGGTCTCCTTGGTGAGTCATCGTACAATTCCCGATCATACTTATTATTTTCCACACTTCATCCTTTTCGTCTCCTCATCTTTTGGGATTTTCGGGTGTACTGACCCAAGAAGGGATTGTACCTCATTTCATGGGAAGAAGGGGCTGAAGGCCCAGAGGCTTGTAGCTGGCAAAAGATAAAAGCCAATCATAAACTTTCTAGATGCTCGCCCAGGGATCTCGAGAACAATGAAATGTCTCTCATAAGAAACTAATGGGACCCGTAAAATAAATAATAATCTAAAAATGCCAACCAAGGTAGAGTGTGTGTGGGCAATGTTTTTCATGCTTAGGCTAAGTTGCAGGAAACGCCCCTACCCCCCCTGTTTCTTGCCCTGGTACGGTACGAAACACTGAAAGGGGTACGGTATGACCGGGAAACGCCGTCGGCCGTACCGTACGACGTTTCCTTTCCTGACTGTACTGTGCCCGTACGACTGAGTTTCGACGGATTTCAAAGATAAATTAGGCAAAAAAAGGGGGCCGTGGGGCCCCCAAACTGCTAGTTAGTTTTAGTTAAGGCTTTTTTTACCTTCTCCAAAGAGAATAAAGATGATTTTCTGTTTTTTTGTTTTAATTAAAATAAGAAACTTCTAGATGCAAACAGAAACCCTAAATCTCCTTCCTTTGCTATAAAAAACCACTTGCTTCACTCATTCCTCACACTTTCATTAGCAAGAGGAGCTTCCTACAACAACAAGAAGGAGATTGTGTGTGGTTTTAGTGAGCAGATTTCTTTTCTATTTGGTGAGTAGATTTATTTTATGTTTGCTTAGCAAGTTAGCAGATTTGTTTTCTCTTAGTTTGCAATATACAATTTTCTGTTTTGTTTGGTGAACAGATTTTCTTCTTTTCTTGCAGCATTCATGGCTTCTCAAAGTGCTGTTTCATCTACTCCTAGAGCTGCTGAAGTAAGCAGGCAGCATGAATACTATCCTCTTTGGAGGCATGTTACCAAGGTCAAGAGTCAAGACTATGGGTGCCGGTGGAGGTTCATGGGAATGGAAGTGCAATTTATGCAAGAAGAATAAGACCTTCAAGGGCTCTTACACAAGAGTCAAGGCTCACATTTTGCATGAAGGGAAGGGTATTGAAGGTTGTCCGCATACTCTTGATCTGCAGGTGAGGGATAGATTCCATAAAGAGCATGATGATGCTAAAAAAATTAAGGATAATAGAGCAAAGATTGCTATGCATGGCAGTGGCAAGCATCCTCTTTCCTTGGGTGTTAGCAATGAGCCAAGGATTGTCCACAAAGCAAGGAAGAGGAGGGCGCTAGAGGTAGAAAACGAGATATCCAAAGGCCCTAGAGGACGAGCTGCATCTTCAGACAGCAGATTGATGAAGATGTTCAACAACCAAAAGAGAGAAGAAATAGAGTCAAGAGTGGCAAGGGCCATATTTGCATGTGGCATCCCATTTAATGTGGTTCGGTCTCCCTATTGGAAGGATATGGTGAAGGCAATTAACGAGGCTCCTCAAGGTTTCAAGTGGCCAAACTATGAAAAACTTAGAACAATGTTGCTGCAGAAAGAGAGGTCATTGATTCATGATATTCTCAAACCAGTTCGCAGCTCATGGACCAGCACAGGGATTTCCATTATCTCTGATGGATGGACTGATACAAAGCGGAGGCCCTTGATCAATGTTATTGCATCATCACCAACATGAACGATGTTCTTGAGAGCAGAAGATTGTTCTGGCGAGGTAAAAGATAGCAAATTCATTGCTGATATTTTAATTTCTGCTATTGAACAAGTAGGGCCAACAAATGTGGTGCAAGTTATCACAGATAATGCACCCGTTTGCAAAGTTGCAGGCTTGATTGTTGAGAGTAGATATAATCATATTTTTTGGACTCCTTGGTTTGTCCATAATTTAAATCTCCTTTTAGAAGAGATTGAGGAAAAAACTGAATGGATTAAGGAGGTCACAGGGCAAGCTAGGGAGATCATTACATTCATCACCAACCACCACCAGTCTCAAGCAATGTATCGAGAATACTCCAAATTGGAGTTGTTCAAAGTTGTTGAGACAAGATATGCCTCAAACTTCATCATGTTGCGCCGCCTTGTTGAGGTCAAAAGAGCATTGATGAGTATGGTGGTGGGTGTGACTTGGGCTGAGTGGAGACAGTTAGATTCAAAGAGAGGAAGTATGGTGCGGAGGGTGTTGATTGATGAGGATTGGTGGAGCAAGGTAGAATTCTTGCTCAAGTTTACTTCACCATCATTTGAGCTTCTCCGAGATGCAGACACAATTTTTTTTTCCTGGGAGAGATTTATGATGGCATGAATACCATGGTTGAGAAAACCGTGGAAATTATTACATAGGAGGCGCCCACTCTGTTTTTTGTCGAGGTTGATTTTGTTGAGCATGTGAGGTCCATCATTGTTACTAGGTGGAATGGATTTAACACTCCATTGCACACTTTGGCACATGCTCTAAATCCCAAATTTTATGATGAGGAGTTCATTGCTCT
>ML784896.1:347629-370761 GCA_009831015.1 Picea engelmannii | reverse complement strand
ACCCACGCAGGGGTGCGGTAATCCCGCTTACAAAATTTGATGCTGGGGTATCAGATACCCAAGTAGAACCAATAATGTCTTCCACATAGATGAACACTTCATGGCACATGAGTTGACCACCGTTGCTAAATGGGCGGTCAACATACTGCAACCTGTATTCTCGGTTTAGGCTTGAACTTTCTATTGGTTATGGTTTGGACTTTCTGCTTGGTATGCTAACTCTAGAGAGTGATACACTACCTTGATTGGCTATTAGGCCTAGGGTTTGCTTCCAAAATTATTCTTTGTCAAGGTTAAGGTGCTCGGGAGTGGCTTTAGTCTATGGTTGGGTGACAATATTGCTATATTGTCTATGGTTAAATGAGCACATCTATTATTTTCTAACAATTACACCATTGAAATTTGTTTGAAAGCTACCATAATTAAACTACTTGACGTTGACCATCTTTTGGGTGGTTTACTCACTGATTTTGGTGGTTGGATTTTTTTGCTGTAGAAAAGGTTTGCTACAGCCACTTGGCTTGTTATAATAACTTGCTGATAACATCATCTAACAACCTTCTATTGTCACTAAAGTCTTGTTCTATGTCACTAGAGTTAAACTAACAATTACTGGCTTAGTTTCTTGCATCATTTACTTGACTTTTGGTGATATATTTTGCAGCCGTTGTTATCATTTACTTGTTGATATATATTCTTGTTTACTGCTGCAATATAGGACAACAAACTTCACTTGCTTGTCCCTTTGATTATCTGGCTTGTGTATCTATATTTTGTCTTGTCTCGAGAAAGTATAACACTCTTTTGCAGGTACAATATACTTTGGCAACCTACCCCTATCAACAAGACTCTTATCCAAGCCCTTTTCCACTTTCTTACTCGACCTATAGGGGTTTCATCTTCCATCACTTCGCTTTCCATCTCAATCCCCCTAGGGGCACCGAGTTCCCCCCTTGTGGTGATTTTCATCATCACTAAGGTGAGGGGAGTATCTATCTAAAATGACAGTGGGTAGATACTCTCACAATTGTCCCACTTTTGTAGTTTGGGTCGGGCTTTGCCCAACCTACAATCTGTGCGATTACAGGACAAAAACAGAAAATCATCGCCAAACCCTAGGCCAGATTTGCCACAATTGAAGAATTTCCCTTGCTGAAATTTCCAAACTCCTAGCACAAGTGCACTCTCACTTATACTAACTCCATTATGCACGATGATCAAATGTCACAATGACATCTCTTCTTTATATAGAAGTCTTAAGAGTGAATTTAAGCACCCCTTCTAAACTCAACAATTATTAGAATATTTTAATCTTCTTTGTGAGTGTGAAATCCCTTCACAAGCCCACAAAGCCCATCACCTTGCCCATGAGGCCCTAGCCTCATCCCGGGGCCGATTTCACTGAAACGAAAGGCCAATCTGGTGCCAACGGAAATTCCACATGCTTGACACCATGGCCTCTAGTGGGAATACCTCCTGAAGCTACAAAAATCAACAAGATGTGAGAGATTGTGAACCCAGGGTTCAATCTAATCTTAAGGACATTCTTACTGTTGTTTAGGTAGATATGAGTTGTTATTTTGTTCTCTTGTATCATGTTTTCTCTCGTATTAATATATGCAGCATTTGCCCCCAAAAAAGAACTTGGTTGAAAAATCTGTGCTTACTATTTTGGATGTGTCTTTCTGTTTGTGGAGTGTCATGGTGGTTTAAAATATCTGAACAACACTCTTATGGTTTATCAAGCAACAAGGGTAGAAGTGGAGTCCATTGTGGAATAAAACTTCAAACTTTTGAAGTTATCAGCAGGAAATTGTGTGGTCATGTTTAGGATTTGATTAGGATATTATGTGGATATGTATGATTTGTTGTTGAACTCCCCTTTATTAAAGTTCCACTAGCTTAATGGAAAGCATACCTTTTGGACTTAAGAAGAAAGAACAGGAAAGGAATGTTCTAGTTGTTGCATTTTGCTTTCTACTGATAGAAATTAATATATATTTTATTGCTCATTGCAGGTACTGGTCCAGCTAGGGGATATATTGGATCGAGGAGAAGATGAAATAGCCATTATGTCACTTCTACGATCTTTAAGCTTGCAAGCTGAAATCAACGGTGGGGCTGTCTTTCAGGTTTTGTTTTCAGTCTCTGTTTCTGTCATTAGGAAAATGAGAAAATTATTGCATCATTAGTACTATAAAACTTGTGAATTTTTAAATTCTGTTGCTTCATTGCTTCTTTAAGTGTTGGAGAATTTTTGTGTTCTGTTGATGCTCAAACGTGTTCAAGTTTTGAATCGATGTTCTTCTGGTCCTGGAGAACATAAAAGTGCTGCTCCCATATTTGATAATCCCTTTGAATTAACATTGCCAAAATTTGCAACAGATTGAACTAAGTTCACCTCAACCAATACTACATATTCAATGTGAATAGTGAAGCACCCTGCTGTTTTTGAACACAACAATCCCACAACTTAGAAGGCATCTAATTAGAAAGACGCAATGATAGATTCAAAAGAATCTCAGTTCTCTCTCATATGGATGTTCTCAAACATCACAGAAAAATCTAGGTGGGCTTCATTAAAACTCCTGTCAACATGGCCATATTTGTTTGAGAGCATACTGCACCGTGGTTACTTTTCAGCTAAACTGTGAATGTCAACTTACTGTCATGACTCATGACCATATCCTAGGAATTGAGGAGCCGTAAGAGCCTGCTATAGCTGTAAAGGGGATTTTTAAGTTTGTCTGAGAATAGAATGATGTTATTGTTACTGTCCAACATAAAGCAAATCACTAAACAATGAAAAAGAAAATTGCATCTTCAGCATTTTAGAAGACAGCCTTACTTCAAAGTAAACAATGAATATTTTTGTAATGCATTTAAAGCAGCAGCTAGCTTGCATTTATTGCAGGCCACCCTACACTCGATTGGGTCAACCTAGAACATGAGGGGGTATGGACTACTATATCTATAGATAGGGGAGATGCCATATTTCTCCATTAATCACACATTCTTTCTCTCACTTGATGCACACAATTTATCTTAATTGCAGTAGTTTCAGTCTTAGCAAATAAATTTCACAAACATTTTGTGTAACTTTGGTTAGATATCACCTTTCCACTTGGAAGGACCTGTCATACTTTTTCTACATTCACATTCCACTGTAGCGACTTAATTCTTAAGGCCTCATATTGTTACGCCCCCATGCCTAGGGGTAACTGGAGGAGATCATGTCGCATGGCCCACAATGAAGACAGTGATCCCGTTGATGATGATGATCAGCATGTCCACCCATGGCAGCTCAGAAACCCCCCTCAAATTGCCTCTTCTACTTTGGATCAGCCAAGCTCATCACGTTCAGTCAAAATAGTGTGGGGGAGATGGTAAGCCAGCGTCACCATGAGGCATGTTAGTCCTTTTTTCATACGAGGTGTTGTACATAATATACTAGGCATGTGAATGGGAATCATTGGTTGAAGTTGGATAATGGATCATAAGCTCAAGAAGTATGTTTGTTTCCTTGTTTCACCTTGGTGGCCAACATTTGTACCCTAGTCCCGTGTTGTCACCCCCAAGGAAAAGGGGTACTACTAGGGGGCCCTCACAAGGGTAACGTTTCGTTTCCCCGCCATACTTAACACTTACCATCCTGGAGCCTATCGCAGTGTACTAAACTTTGGTAATGGGTCATGGTTCATTCTCTCATGAGAAGAGGGGCTAAAGGCCCAGAGGTTGATTGCAACTCCTAGCAAAAGAATGATAAAGAAATAATAATGCTAAAGAAGGAAAGAGATAATAGCAAAGGACTCTTAAAAGCCAGTCCATACTTGAGCTCTACCTTTTCTGCATTCGCCCCAGTCCTAAAGCAGTGATGCTATAGCTTGAAACCTTATAAAGGGGACTTGCAAATATGATAAAATGACAATAAAAAGGCATATTAAGGGGTTTGAAAAAACGTAGCGCTTAGAAAGTGGTAACTCAAGAGCAAGCGCACCCTCCACAAAGGCGCTCATAGAAATGGATTAAATGACACCATAAGCCATGAAGTAAGCCCAACACGTACCACTGTCACACTTACTCTTGAAGGGTTCTTTTCTCTCCTGCTTCCCCTGGGACATATCCCTCTACTTGGGTCTTTTCTTTCACTGTTTTAGTTGGAACACCTAATAGGGTTTGATGATGGTCCTCCCATATTTAAACTTGCTAACTTACATAAAGTCTTGAACTAATGTAAAATTTGAAGGGGATACTTGTTGTGAATTGTTTATGTGGCTTATATCCTAAGTAACAACTTACTTTGTATGATATAAGTACTGGTATATCTTATGAATATTGGCTTTACTTGATTTCATGCTTTGATTTGATTTGGATGCACCTGACATGGTACTTTGAAGGATTGTTTGTGGATGCTTTTCATTTCTTAGATGATATCTTGTTGCAACTAGGGTTTCTCTTGGCATAGTGACTTGGATAAGTAAGTAATTTGCTTTAAGTTGATAAGTTTGCTCATGGTATAATGTGATAATTGCTATCTTGTTGCATGCTATCTTGCTTGTATGAGACGTGGATCTACCTTGGAGGAGTGTCGGGTACTAGGATGGAGGGTGTGTTATCTATTGAGGTTACTCCAAAAGTTGTTACACCATGTTTGGGGTGCTTCATGAGATTTGTTGTACATTGTGTATGATGAGTCCCTAGATGGTCCGTGATGGATTTGCACATTGAGGTGGCTTACTCAGTGGTTGTTTGACCTTAGTTGGATGCTTGCATGGCATTCTTTCTTGGAGCATTGGAGATCTTTAGACAACTTGGTGACATTCTACATGTTGGCCACATGGAGGAGGTTATTTACTTGAAGAACTTCTTGTATTGGAGGAGGAGTGTTTGGCATTCTGGAGTAGGGTGTTGAGTGCTAGACAACAAGGGGTAGCTTGGATGCTTGCATGGAGGCACGGAGTTGACTTGGGGCCTCCTAGGTTGCGACAGTGTTCATGCAGGGTGTTGACCACCTATTTCGACTAGGGGGTCAACTCTATGTACCATGAAGATATGCACTTGATGGTGCTACCAAGTTGAATACTTGTTGGTTCTACAAGGTAGTTTTGGCCTTCAGCACGTGTTTTTGTAATTGGAATTTCCGCTTCCCTGCTTGGGATAATAATGTAATGGGTCTGCATGGATCATGGTTTAGGTCAGTTGCCTTGGACTTTATTATTAGAGGAGTTCCTTTCATCGAGTGTTTTTTTCCTCAGGTTATTAATTTGGCCTAACCAGCCTTATTAATTTCTCTCGAGTTTTTCACTCCCACAATAATCCTCCAAAGTGGTGAAAGACGTTCTAATGGTCGAGCCCTATGGTAGCTAGTGTCGAGGAATATTGCAAATGACCATGCTAGATATCTTCTAGAGTCTTGTAGAATTCCGTCGAGTCTAAAGTTTTTTTTTAATTTTTTAAAATTACCTAGTTAATGGTAATTTTAATTAATTTTGATGTGAAAATGTAAAAACTAGGTCCTTGGGATTTTGATAGGGGTATTTGTGCTCAAAAGAAATGGAATGAGACCCCCTACACCCTTGGACCAAGTTTCAACTCAATTGGACAAGTTTTGCTAGCTGTTTGTCCATGAGGAGTCTAAGTTAGTCTAAGACAACAATTTAATTGCTGAAATTGACAGAGTCAAAATGTCAAATTTTTGTAAAAAGAGCAAATTGATTAGAGAAAGAGTGTTAGAAGTTATCTAAACCTATTCCTAACCTACCCAAACCCCTTTCCTAACTTTTATTCACCCTCATCACTTAGCCACCACTTCATTAAGTCTTCCTCCCTAGTGAATTGCGCCCCCCTTGGAGAGAAAACCATAGAAAATGAAAAATTAAATGGAAAAGGGCCCTCTCTCCCTAAGTGCACCCCCCTTGTCTAATTTGATGTTGGAAATGTTCAATAAAGTTGCCAACTCACACCCCACTTATGTGCTAAAACCCTAAAACCTCTCAAACCCTAGAAAGTGCGCCCCCCTTTTTGAGATGCTCAACAATGCTTAGAGGATGACACTTGGAAAGCATCCAAGAGGGGTAGCTCTTGCTTCCCAAGTATAAATAAAGCCCCTCCCCTTTTCATTTCACATCTATTCTCAGTGCAAGGTTACTCTACTCAAATTTTTTCTCTCCTCTCCATTCTCTCCCACTCTTCTCTCTCATTCTTTTTTGCTCTCTCATTCTTTTCTCAAGCTTGTGGCAAGTATTTGCTCAAGCTTGCTTCTAATACAAGAAATCTTTGGAGGATACATGGTGTTGATAGTCTTCTTGATGCCATCTTGTTTAATGAGGTGATTTGTTCTAGTTTTATTTCTTGTTTTCATTTGTTGTAGATCTAGAGTAGGGATCCCAAGCAAAGTATTTTGCTTGGGTAGATCTTTTGGTAGTATTATCATAGATCTAGTGAGTATCTCTTTTAGATTTAACAAAGTATTTTGTTTTAACACTTGAATATGCTCACCCATTTCTCTTTTCTGTAGTATTGTTTCAAGGAATTTGTAGGTCACCTGAGGGTTTTGAAGATAGATTTCAGATCTGGAAATCTTCCTCATCATCCACTAAAAACCTTTAATATTTTATTTTCTGTTTTTTGTTCATCTTCCTCTATATTTGGGTAGTTTTGTGTTCTGAAATAGACCAAAATTGAATATATATATTGCTGGTTTTGTACTACAAATTTCTGGTTTCACTAACAATTTTTTTATAGTTTTTTGTCAATTTTGCAGCTTTTCCAGCAAGTTTTACTTGCTGGTTTTTTTGCAGGTTTGTGACAGAAACAGGGAGAAACAACCCATTTGAGGCCATTTAAAGTCAAGCAAACACCTCCTAAATAATGGTATTGAATACCCCCTTCTTTCTACTCTTCTACACATTGTAAGCAAGTCCAAGAGAGTCTCTAGGGCTTGCATTTTTCAAGCAGTTTAAAATTTCTACGTTTTTAATTTCTAGTTTGCCTACACCTAGGAAAGAGTTTGGCCAAGACAACCATCTTATATCGTAAGGCTAGTTAATTAGTTTTATTTTCAGCATTGTTTTTTCATTTCTAGTTTGCCCCACTTGTCCTTAAGACAAGGATGTGTGGCTAGGACTAGTTTCTTTCCAAGTTCTTTAATTTTTTATTTGTTTGCCTACACCTAGGATAGTGTTTGGCCAAGCCAACCATCCTAAATCGTAAGGCTAGGTAATTAGTTGATGGTTTATTGCTTCTAGTGCTTGTGTTTAATGGTTTATCTTTAGATCTTAGAAGCTCATTTCATTTATTTGCTTAAGCCGTGGAGGCATAGTAACTTACTTGTGTTTTTCAAGCAATTCTTTTATTTCCAAGTATTTGCTTTGCTTTCAAGTTCAATAACTTAATCCCTTTTCAAGTTCAGGCAATTTACTTCACTTTTACTTTCAAGCACTTGTATATTCAAGCATCTTTACTTCTTGTAATTTACTTTTCAAGCACTTTACATTGCAAGCACTCAACTTAACTTAACTAATTTTCAAGGCTCAATTTATCCTTAGATCTCTAGGGGTTCAATAAACTAGTTAATTAGAGCACCTCTAACTGTCCCAACTTTGCTATAAAAAAAGGGACCTAAGGAAAGAACTTGGGGTGCTAGATCAGGGATGGTCTCACGACACTAGGTGTCCCCTTTGTTTGAGTACTTTTGTTCCCCGGATTAACCTGTGGAGCTAGGGTGGGGCCTTGTTTGCCTCACTTATTGAGCACCCAACAATCTTTTTGGTATAAGCGGGGAGAGTTCTAGGGAAGTCACATAGTTTTAGGCATCACACTTTCACTTAAACAACTTAATCAATCCTAAAATTTATCTAATTCAACCTTGGTTTAATTTCATTATCTATTTCATGGTTTATGCTCTTTAATTTCAGCAAGCATTTCACTTTAAATTACTTTACATGCGATTTTATTGAGCATTGTGGATGATTAACTATTAGTTGCGCATCTCTTGCCTGTGGAGGCTTTTACTTGCTTTATCTTTAGTCCCTTGAAGTTGCGCACTTGCCCATTGGAGGATCTTTTGTTGGATCTTGCACTCATCTTTAATCACCCCTTGAAGTTGCGCATCTTGTGGAGGCACTTCTTGTTTGGGTTTGTAATTGTGTTGAATGCCATTGAGATAACCCCTTGAAGTTGCGCATCTTGTGGAGGAACTTCATTGTTTGGGTTGTTGGCTTGTTGTGTTGTGGTGATCTTCTCTTGAATACTCTTTCTTTTCCCTGCACAAATCAAGTCAAGTTAGCTTCAAGTAAGTTTAGTTAGTGCTTGTTTCTTTCTTGTAAATAGTTGTAAGTTATTGTGTCATTAGTATTCTTTTGTATAGATAGTTGTTTCATTTACTTGTATCTAATTCAATTGAAAATCTTGCAAAGTAAATTCTTTTGTATCTAATTGTAATCCTTTGTAAAGTCTAATGTCTTTGTAACTTTAGTTGACCCCATTACCTAACCTTAGGCACTAGGCTTAGTTGTTTTAGGGAAAGGGCTGCCTTTGCATTGAAATTTTGCACTTTGCATTGTTGACTCTCTCATATAGGCTAGATTCCCCCAAACCTTTAACCAATTAAAATTAACTCCTAGAATTAATCTTTTAACTCACATAGTAACTAGGGTCTACCCCCCTTGGCTTTCCTAGGAGTAAGCCTCGACGGAAGAAGTTCAAGTCGAGGTGACAGTGGGCTTGAATTTAGGCATTGTGCCTCCAAGGACACACTAAGTGGATTGGACTTAGTCCATGTTTGCAAGTGTGTATAAGGACGACAACACATGGTGATTGGACCCAGTGGAGCACATGGCTAAGGAGGAGCATTGGACACATCTCTTGGAGTTCCCTTTCATTGGAGCCTTGCTTGTGAATGACATCACCTTGGAGCTTAACATGTGTACCCTTGGAGTGTAGTGAAGAGTGAAGAGTTTGAATTAGATTGGGAATAAATCGGAAAAAAATTGACAAGTACAAAAAAATAAGGATACACACATATTTTGAATTAAAAAAAACAATTTTCATTGATATTCAATAAAGCCATGTCCATACAATTCATAATATCAATAGATATCCAAAATTTTCATTGATGAATAGGTATCTCATATATAATATGAGTCCAAACTAAGAACTGGAAGCATCTGCTTATAAAATCGAACTAAATGGTAAATAATGAATACTAAATAGTAAGAAAACTAAGAAGCAAATTCTCCCATGTCTTTGGCTGCTTGACCCTCAAGGTTCTCCAAGTCCTCAAGGTGAAAAAGAGGAGCCTCCTTCAATTGAAGCTAATTAGATGTAGGATCTAGCTCTTGCACTTCCAAGTTCAGGTCAATAGCTAATTGATCCAAACCTATCATCATCATGAAACATTGAAATGTGAACTAAACTTTAAAGTTTGAACTTCAAATCAATCCTTCAAATTCAAATGATTAAGTTTTAGAGAAATTGAGCTAAGTCTTGCGTTTCTCAGTGTCTCACCTTGTAATTACCTGTTGTGAAGTCAAAGATTGTAATTGACAAATACAAGGTCATTTAAGTGCTTTTGTGTTAATTGGTTGCACTTCTTGGAATGCATTTTCTTAAATGTGTTCTAGGTGCGCTTACAACTTGAAGCATTGCAGGTTTGATCTAATATTTGAATCGCAAATATTTTAAGATCTAGCATATCACTGCCGAAGTTTTTCCGCCAAAGACCTAGCAAGTGGAAAAGGGTTCAAGAGTAAAGATCGGAGCCGATACAAACTTAAAAAAATCAAGATATAAAACAAATAAAATAAAGAAAATTTAATGAATTTTGATCAAGTCTTAAAGTGTACCTAGAAACATTTTAGTCCTTTCATGTATAACATTGGTATATGCAAACAATTTTTCAGTCACCCTATACTCTTGAGTTGGGTAATGACAGGACTTTGGGTTTCTTGATCACGGATGCACCTTTCAATTCATGTCATAAGCCCTTTACCATCCTCCCCATCCTCATTAAATCTAGTCTCTTCATAAAAATATGTTGGGTTTATGTACCCAACAACATGTAAGGGGGAATGTAACTGCCTATCCCAACGCTCATCAATAATGTCCCAAATGTTGGTGTTTTAATTAATTCCAGATTTGATAATTATTTTGATTATGATTTTCTTACTATTACCATAAAATAATTACACCATACACAAGAGACGAGAGACACAAGATATATTCTGGGAAAACCCTTTCATGGGAAAAAAACAACCAATTTTTCTCTAGAAGAATTCAGTCCAAGATATTACCAATACATCACCATCAATAACCAAAATACCATACAAAAAAGATTCCCCCCAAGGCTACATCACCAAGACCTATCTCCTCAATAATATGACCAAGAATAACCAATCAAGAGCTTCTCAAAGTGTGGCGCACTCTCCAAGATAACTAGTAACCCAAAAATAACGAAATTGCCAAAACTGTAGCTGCAACTGCCATGTGCACACTGTAGGAGTTGTCTGACTGTCAAAATGAAATGAGCCAGCCCTGTATTTATACTGATCTGTGCGCTAGTCTGGGGCTGACTTCTTATTTCTGGGTCTTCAATTTTATTTTTATTCTTGTGGGGCCGACTTCTCTTCTTGGGTCTTCAACTTCTTCCCGGGGCTTCTGTAATGGTGTAGATGGGTCTTCTTGTACTTTCTTGTAGAGAATGATTGCCTGAAGTTGCAAATCTCCAACACTCCCTCTCAACGAAGGAGGCATTCTCCATACTTGGATTTCTTTTGTCATAGAAAGGTTGTCTTCATGAGCCATGTTGATGTGCCATCTCTGCACATGCATTCCATCCCAGAATATGCATGTGATAGCATCTCGAGTCTATCCACTCCTTGACAGTAGAAGGACTACATCTAGGCCATTCACCACTAGCAAAGCCCTGTGAGTGAATGAATCATTACCCTTGGTCATATTAGCACTAGCATAGCCCTGTGCAAGACCAATCTGGGATAATGTTTGCCTGATGCTTATCTGGGCCACTCACCACTAGCAAAGCCCAGTGGATGAGTGAATCATTCTCCTTTGGTCATATCAACACTAGCATAACCCTGTGCATGACCAATCTAGGTAGAATGTCTGCCCGAACCTGGAGAACATCAACATACCTGGGCCATTCACCACTAGCAGAGCTCCGTGAGTGAATGAGTCATTCTTCCGTGGTCATATCAGCACTAGAATAGCCAGTGCATGACCAATATGGGAGAACGTCTGCCCGATGCTATCAACATACCTGGGCCATTCACCACTAGCAGAGCCCCGTGAGTGAATGAGTCATTCTCCCTTGGTCATATCAACACTAGCATAGCCCCGTGCATGACCAATCTAGGAGAACGTCTGCCCGATGTTGAAACATCAACGCGCATCACTAGCCAAATCAACATGGCTAATCCTATGTATCATCCTCCTCAGCCAAATCAACATGGCCACTATGGGAGGATATTTGCAATCTGCTTATCTGTGGATAAGTACTGGAGCTTCACTGCTCCCTTCTGTACCATGTCTTGGATGAAGTCCTGCAAGAAGCTTCTGAAGTTGCACCACTTCACGACTTGCGACACTGGCTGTGACATACTTCATCTCTGCTGTACTTAGTGTTATAGAAGCCTGCTTCTAGCTTATCCGAGAAATTGTAACTGATTTCAAGTTGAAGCAACACCCTAAGGTGCTCAATTTGTCTACTGCACTCTCTGCTCAATCGAAATCTATATATCTCTGCAGCCTCACTTCATCACCTGAGACAAACCAAATCCAACTGGTACCATGCTTCGCTGTTACCCAGTGTAACTGCCTTGGCTTCAACCAAATACTAGCTCAGGGTACTCACTGCAAAGCAAGTATCTGGCCTGGCATTAACCAGGTGCATCAAGGATCCAATCTTCTGCCTGTACATCGTGGGATCCACAAAATCTGAAGTAGAATCACTCAACTTCTTCAGATTTGTCATCATAGGTGTAGTCATGGACTTGCAGTCCATCATATCGAATCTCATCAATATCCCCTGAATGAGGAAGATCTCATCTAATCTCGTCACACCTCTAATCCCAAGAGTACATCCAACCAGGATCCTCCATCTTGAACTCTGAGGCCAACTCCCTGTCACTGAAGTAGGCTCTCTTTCTGAGCCAACTGACTCTCTTTGAGATCAGGCTCACTCTGAGTCTGCATGCTTCTTCTGGAACATGACTCCCTTTGAGTCTGTACAATTTCTGGAGCCATCTGCTCCCTCTGCATCTGTTGATCTCTTCTGAAGTCTGATCTCCAATGAGTTGTCTTGAAAGGATGCTCCTCCCTACTGGAACTTGAGGGCTAGCTCCCTCTGAAGCTGGACTCCCTTTGAGTCTGCACAATCTTGCTGAATGAAGAGAAGTATGGGTTCCCATACCAGGGATAATGGCCCTTATAAAAAAATAAGGGTTCCCGTACCAGGGATAATGACCCTTCCTCAAAATATAAATATGGCCTCTCAAATCAGGGATAATAACCAAAGATAAAATATAAGCTTGGCCTCTTGTATCAGGGATAATAACCAAGATGAAATCTAAGCTTGGCCTTCCATATCAGGGATAATAACCAAGATAAAATATAAGCTTGGCCAACCGTATCAGGGATAATAACCAAGATGAAATCTAAGCTTGGCTTCCTGTATCAGGGATAATAACCAAGATAAAATATAAGCTTGGCCTCTCGTATCAGGGATAATAACAAAGATAAAAATATAAAATAAAATATTTTTCTAGGATAAGGAGTAGAGAAGGACATACTTAAAAAAAATATACTCATCTGCCGCCTTTATCTTCTTTCGTGGTGGACTCTCATCACTGTCGGCTGTTGATGCATGTTGGTTCACCTTTCTGTTCTTCCTAGGACAATTTGAAGCATAGTGTCCAAATGTAGAACAATTCCAACACTTTATCTTTGACAGATCTTTCTTCTTATGTTCATGAGCTGGAGTTGGTCTTCTACCTGTATTCTTCATTCCAAAGTTTCTCTTTCCTCTTCTAGCATGAGCTACAAGAGCTCGTGTTTCTTCATCTTGAGGTTTTTGCGAGCTATCTCTAGATAATTTCTTGGTTTCTTCTTGGATACAATCAACCCATAGATCTTCAAACTTGGGAAATTTTGCTCGTCCACAAACACTTTGAATAAATGGTTCCCATGAATCTGGAAACCCATTAAGAACTATAGAGGTAAGTTCTGAGTCTGCAACATCTTCTTTGATTGCTTTTAGTTGATCTCTTGTCTAAGAGACCGTCATGAAGAAGGTAGCAACTGTATCTTCCTTGGTCATCTTGATACAACGGAGTTGATTTCTCAAGGCTAGCTTTCGGTTAATATTCTTGCTTTCGAATAATCCTACTAAAGCGTCGTATCTCTTTGGAAGTTTTCAATTCAACGATGTGGGGAATCAGGTGGCTCCTCACGGTATGTGACAAGTTTCTTTTGGCTTTAGCTTGTTTCTTCTTGTATTCAACTTTCTCTTTCTCATTTTCAGGTTTTACAATTTTCTCGTTCACATAGTTCTGAAGATCATGTTCATCTAGAAGTAGTAGAAGCCTAGTCTTCCATGACCTAAAGTTTGAAGCTCCTTCTAGTCTATCTTCTGGTAAGATGGTTGGTGCCATCGACAATTTCAAATCTAGGGTTAAGAACAATACCTTGCTTGACGTCAAACCAAATGTTAAATGCAAGGCAATATCTGTTGATGAGATATCCTTGATCTGCTTCAGAAATCCCTTTAATCACTTTTGTTGGTAAAAACCCTAGGACTAAAAAAAATCCCAAAATTTCGAACTTCACCAAACTGCAATTTGAGTGTTGCAGTGAGTGCGCAAGGGTTAGGCGAGTTGCTTTGAAGTGGAATTAGTTCCAACGACTTGGAACAAGTGCTCAACGAGCTTGACAAAAGAATTGTGCAACTTCAAATCTCAGGATCTTTCCTTCCAGTTGTTAGAATGTCTTGAAGGTAACCAACTCTGATACCATGTTGATGTTTTAATTAATCCAAGATCTAATAATTATTTTGCTTATGATTTTCTTACTGTTACCATAAAATAATTACACCATGCACAAGAGACGAGAGACACAAGATATATCCTGGGAAAACCCTTTCACGGGAAAAAGCCAACCGACTTTTCTCTAGAAGAATTCAGTCCAAGATATTACCAGTACATCACCATCAATAGACAAAATACCATACAAAAAAGATCCTCCCCAAGGCTAGCATCACAAAGACCTAGTTCCTCAATAATATGACCAAGAGTAACCAAGCAAGAGCTTCTATAAGTGTTGCGCACTCTCCAAGATAACCAGTGACCTAGAAATAGCGAAATTGCCAAAATTGCAGCTGCAACTGCCTTGTTCGCACTGTAGGAGCTGTCTGGACTCTGATTGTCAAAATGAAATGAGCCAGTCCTGTATTTATATTGATCTGGGTGCCAGTCTAGGGCCGACTTCTTATTTCTGGGTCTTCAATCTTATTATTATTTTTCCCGTGGGGCCAACTTCTCTTCCTGGGTCTTCAACTTCTTACTGGGGCTTCTGTAATGGTGTAGATGGGTCTTCTTGTACTTTCTTGTGGAGAATGATTGCCTGAAGTTGCAAATCTCCAACACCAAAGAAGCATATACTTGGCCTCTGTTAGAGTTTAAGCTATTATTAGGTTTATTTTCAATTTACTAGATAACCATAGCATAGATAAGATCACTGAGAAAAACACAATCACAAGATACACAACATTTATCCTGGGAAACCCTCATGGGGGAGAAAACCCAACAAAAACTTCCTTAATATAGATAGCCAATACAATGCCAAGATAATAAACCAAACACTAGAGAATATCCTCTCCCAAGTAGTGCACCTCTCTCTCTTCCTTCTTCTCCAACTGCAGCTCCAAACTTGCACTCTGGATGATCGAATGAGTGAGTGAACAAATGAGGCGCTGGCCTCCTTTATTTATACAATCTGACAGGTGCTGAAAGGATGTGTCTTTTCAATAGCAGGGTCGACTTCTCTTTCTGGGTGGTTAGAACCACTTTAATTTATTCTGGGGGCCGACTTCTCATTTTGCATATTACAATTAGGGTTTGATCAATCTGCAAAAGGGGATTTGGTCATTTACAATGCTCGACATGATCAATTCACAAAAGGGGATTGATCTAATGAATAATACATCAATAATAAATAGAATACTCTTTGCAGTTACAATATTTCAACATCCTCCTCATCCCTATCTCTTCTTTTGATAGCCTCCTTGGCGAGATCCATCGCCTCATAAAAATGTAACTTATTACCCCCTCTCACCTAGGGATAACTAGAGGGGATCATTTTTCATGATCCACATTTGTAGACAGTGGTTCTAGAGATGATGATCAACATTCTCCACAGCCCCTCAGATGCCTCTCCCTCATCATTGCTCAACAAACTCATTCGATGATGGTGGTCCAACACAAGAGGTACATTAGCCATTGTTTCATACAAAGTGTTACATTTAATGCATTGGGCATTAGGTAAGGATCATGGGTTGAAGTTAGATAATGAATCATGATGCCTGGAATTTATGCTTTTTGCCTTGTTTCACCTTGGTGGCCATCATATGTACTCTAGTCAAGTGTTGTCAGTATTGGGGAAAAGGGGTACTACTAGGAGGCCTTGATAGGGGTAACGTATCCGTACCTTTTCATACTAACATTTTCTATCTATATTCCTTCTGTTGTCCTGTCTTTTGGAAATGGATGTTACATGTATCCCAAAAAGGTCCATACTTCATTCTCCTATGAGAAGAAGGGGCTTGAATGCCCGAGGTTGATGCACTTGGTAAAATAGAATGAAAAGAGAATGTTATAAATTCAAAATGCAAAAGAAATAGAGGGATATGAATGATAAATCAAAAGCCAAAGTTAGCTTGAGCTCTACCCCCTCACTATGAGGCCATTGCCCCAAGTCTTAATGCACATAATGCATATCTAAAGAAAGGACAAAATTGAAATCCAATATAATAAATGCATAAACCTGAAAAGGGGCTTGCAAAGCAATTAATGAATATCAAAAAGCAAGATAGGGGTGGAAAGAAACATTGTTGAGGAAAGGGTAAACTCAATGAATCAAGCGCTCCCTCTACAAAGGCACTCATGGAGATGAATGTTATCACACAATCTGTACTTGCCCAAAGCCCAAGGCAAGTAAGAGAGATTGGCGTAACAAACGGGATATCCTATCGCTGTCACCTTAATAGGAAATCCCCGCTTTTTAAGGATAGGCAAGGTCTACCCCAAGGGAGGAGTCCCTGATAACCTAAAGGGCTTGAAAATTAGGGTTATGTTCGAGATATATTCCCCCCTCACTGGTTACCAGAGTCACTAAATCCGTGTCCCAAAGATGAGGTTAATGAAGTGCTTGATGTACCTTCCCGGAACAAGACAATATGGCATGCATATACAATAATTCCAAGTACAAATATGATAATAGCACCTCAAGAGACAATGGACAGTGACAGTAAATGTTAGCTGATATAAAATTGTAGCAGTTAATAAGTTTACAACAACAATTGATAAAATGTAACAGCTGGAACAAATACTCCTCAGAATTGCTTGAAAAGATAGTGGAAAGATAGCATTTACTAAGCAGAATGATAATCAAATGTCATAACCAATTTCTGAAGTGTTTAGCTAGCATTCAAAGTCAATTATGCAGAAAATTTGCTGCATTTAGATGGCTGTAGCAGTCATTTATAACAACACCAAATAAGTTAGTGATCTAGGCTAAACTAGGGTTAGAAATAGTTAGGAAAAGCTTAGGAGAAGAGTGTTTGAGTGTTTAATCAATCCTTCAACAAGAGAGGCAAGAACTAGTGCCTTCTAGGGCTTATGGAGTCAAGTGGATGACTTCTTCAAAGGCTACAATTCAATTTTGATAATGCACAAAAGTCTAAGAGGGGGAGAATGCATAGGAGAAGTAGTAACTTAAGTCTCCCTATGCATTTACCTCAAAAAACAAGATACTAGGGTGTAGGGAATTCTAGGCCCTAACACCTTGCTCTCCTTAGGCTTCTTATGGGATAAAACTTAGGCAAAGATAACTAGGTCAAAACCTTAGAGTGCTAGCAATTTAGGGCTCTAGGGTTTCACTAGTCACTAGATCAATTCAATAAAAAGCTTGGCAAATAGAAAGTAAGAGAGTAGCAATTTAAGTTCCTTACCTCAAGCATTAAGTATACCATGCAATTTCATAATCTTGTATGAGCAAATAAAACCATACATAAACCATTCAATAGATGACAAAAATGCAGATTTTACTTACTTGCACCAAGAATAATCATGAAAAAACTATGCAAGATTACCATAAAATCTTCCAAGATTGATCCAATTGCAAAAATTAGCCTTATACAAGAGTGCGCCTCACAATTTCAGCCAATATCCCTTACTACGATGCAAATTTCAGACCTCTCCTCTTGTGTGAGGAGTTGTTATGATGAAATGAGAGTGTACTTTATCTCTATTTATACAAAACTTTACTAAAGGGGTTATTGGCTGAAATTACCAAGGCACACTTGCTTGGAGGCTATTTTGGATGCATTTTGGATAATTTCTTGGTGAAATTTTGGCAAATCTAGGGTTTTTGTGCTTGATTATTCTTGGTAAAGTAAGTAAATCTGCAATTTTCATTTCATGATAAATTTCTATGGTATGTTTACTTGTTCATATGTAAGATTATGAAATTGCTTGCTTGAAACCCTAGGAGTAAGAAACATAAGGTGCTTCTTTCTTGCTCTTTATTTTGCTAGTTTTGCTTAAGAAGATCTTGTCTAGACAATCTTCTAAAGCCCTAAAGTGCTAGCACTTTAGAAGCTTTGTCTAGTTCTTATTGCATTAAATATTTTTCAAGAGTCTAAGGATAGGAGAAATTGCTAGGGCCTAGAAGTGCCTACACCCTAGTTGAACCTTCTCTTTGAGGCTTGGTGCTTGAGAACTTAAGGTACTACTTCTCAAGCTTCCACCTTGTTATCTTTTAGACAAGTATAATCATTATTATCTCTCCAAGTTAATGTGTTGATATAATTGACTCCATAAACCCTAAAGGCACTAGTCTCTTGTCTCTCTTTTGTTGGAAGGTTGATCAAACACTCAAACACTATTCTCTTAGGCTATTACTAACTAAATCTAACACTAACCTAGCCTAGACAACCAATTTACTTGCTGCTGTTATAAATCACTGCTACAGCCATCTTAAAGCAACAAATTTTCTGCATCATCTACATTGAATACAAGGTAAACACTTCTAAAATTGCTTGTGACATTTGATTATCATTCTGCCTAGTAAATGCCATCTTTTCATTGTCTTTTCAAGCAATTTTGAGGCATATTTCTTGCAGCTGTTACAAAATACCTTTTTTTGTTGTAGACTTTCATTTTGCTGCAATTTTATATCAGCTAGCATATATTTCATTGGTTTATTGTCTTATTGAAGCACTGATATCATTTTGTACTTAAAACTGCCATAAATTTGCTTGTTGTCTTGTTCCGGGCAGGTACATTTCACCCATTACATTTTGCTTCATCTCTCAAGTCATAAACTCAGCAAGACCTTTTGACTTGAGTGATCAGTGAGAGGGGGGTCATCTTTGTATCCTTGCTTTAGTTTCACCAGCCCTTTAGGTCACTAGGGACGTCTCCCTTGGGGTAGTCTTACCCTACTCCTAAACAGAAAGGGGTTTCCTATTAAGGTCACAGTGATAGGTCACCCTCTTGTTATGCCAATCTTGTTTCACTTGCCTTGGGCTTTGGGCAAGTACAGATTGCGCGATAACAACCCCTAGCTTGGGGGGGTAAAAACCCCTAGATGTGGGGGGGGGGGTAATAGCATCCATGCATCAAATTTATTTGCATCATCCAAACCATCAATGTGGGGAATACTTGAATATCGGTTAGTTGTGGTGGGGATAGCTATGTGGATTCCTTTTTTTGTTGTCCCGGTAATCATTGGAACAATTACCATTTCATGCATTAGGTTTCCTTGAAATTTTTTTGTGCTTTGATGCTATTCATGCAAGGGTGGGGAGTTAGATAACGCTAGGAAATTATTTTACCTCGTCATTGATATATGGTTTGGTATTTCTCTCAAGTGTTATGGTTGTGAGTCATGTTCTTATGTTTTTGCAGGGGTATGCCTGCCATTGTGTAATATGATCATAGCCCCTTCTTACAAAATGAAATAAATGATTAAATAAAAGACTTTTCTTTTACAAATAATAGACTTTTAAATATCCTCAAATCATTCTTTAAAGAGCCCCATCTCAATCATATCCTAGGAGGAAATTAGAACAAGAAAACTTGAGGATAAGTTTCCTTCAAATGCCCCTTTTTATTATGGAATGGACCCCTAAAATTAAAATGGAAATATATAAACGCATATCCATGTTTAGATTGGGAAAAAAGGAAATTCATTATGGGCAACTGCTGCAGCGATCTTTATTAGTCTTTGATTCCCTGACCGATTTTGCTTCAAGCAATCCCACTATACAATAAAGGAAAAAAGAACTTTTAGCTCCTCTTTGCTTTCTAGATTGAGTTCTGGTACCAAATTTAAGTTCTCGTTGTCACAATAATCATCCCAATCTTCTTATGTTTTCCATTGTCTAATTGACAGCCTTTGGACTGCAACAAATGAATTGATTAATGTTTTATATTGTATGAATGAGTCAGTGCATGAATGTACTCTGCCTCCAAATACATTTGGTCGGAGATTATTGTTAAGGTTAACAATGGCAAGAATGTCTGCATACTATAAAGATGATGCTAATTTATCTTTTCCTCACTATAGAAGTTCTAAGATTTTTCCAATAGTATTATTCTACATATTAAAGCACCATTGAATTATTTTTCCTATATTACATGCATTTAAGCTTACTTCTATGTTGTATTTGACAGGTAAATGGGAATCATGAAACTATGAACGTGGAGGGAGATTTTCGTTTTGCTGAACTTGGGGCATTTGACGAGGCAGAAGACTTCATAGAATATAGTAATGAGCACAGAGGTGATTGGGACACAGCTTTCATTGAATGGATTAAAGTATGTCAGAGGTGGAAGGAAAGAAGAAAAAGATCTGCCAGTGGCTGGACTCCTTGGAATCTGATTGAGGTGACCAGTCAAATTTCTATCTTTGTTCTTTCGCTAGGCTTTGGGTAATATTTTGTCTTAAAGGTGGCTTTAGTTATTGCTTTTGTCAGAAGTTTCCAGCCAGTGTACATTACCCCATCTGCACTTACGGTCAGGGTGTACTACTAAAGTGTTTACTCTTATGCTAAAAGTTATGTTGAACAACTTGGCTCAGTGAACGCCTCTCAATGCTGGAGTGGGAGAGTTCGACTTAGATTTGTCAAAAATTGATGGCAGAGATTGGTAAAAATGGGGGGCTTTCTATTCCTTTTTGGCACTTATATTTGGCGCTGGCTTGTGTTTCCATCCACCTGCAAGTTGGACCTGTCAGGCAGCCAATATTACTCACTTGTTGGGGTCGGACCCGCAAGTGCTTGCGGGTCTGACTCATTGTTGGTAAGGTTGACTCGCTGGAAGAGAGTCAGACTTGGGACTGAGGTAACTCAGCTCAGCAGCAGGGATCGGTAGAGTTTGACTTGGGAGTACTTAGACTAGGCTATTTTTTCATCTAGGACTAAAACATTGCTGGAAATTTACTAAGGAATTTCCTAGAAGAGACATTACAGAACCTTAAAAAAATGATTGAACACTTGTTGCACAGACCAGAATTTCATTGAGAAAATTCCTAGAACAAACTCTATAGATTGTTACTGAATTTAGTTCCTTGATATTCTCTATTATATCAACTCAAACATGGATGAATTTCCTGATGCATATTCCAAGGGGATAGCTGTAATGTCACATTTGTCTATGAATTTCCTCCAAATATAACAGCTAAATCAGAAGACAATTATATGCTATCATGTGACATCACTAGTTTGAAGTTTGACCTCTGAACTGAGAGGTCTAGAGTGTTCTTATTGGCCCCTTTGTGGAACCTCTGAAGCAGGCAGTCTTTATGTTGCTTTCATAGATCATTTCTGAAGGCCAGTTATATCGTCTTACAGACATTTATAGCTGTGTTCTTTCATTTCTATTCCCTGTTAACGCTTTTCTTTTCTTTTATATACCATGCTGAATCAGTGTTGGGAGTGAGTTGAAAAGAAGGATTCCTTTTAGAATGCATATTGAATATCAGCTGGAAGAATTTATGATGCCCACTATAGATGCAACGCTAAAATATTTTTAGAATTCTTCAAGCATAGTCTGCCTCAAGTTGTGGAATGTCTGCAAATGCATCACAACAACTATGCATAAATGCAAGAGAAGCAATATGTAAATCAAAGCATATGAAAGCAAATGCAACCACCCTACGATGACAGGAACACGCTAATGCAATGCAGGAAAGCAAATGACCCACCTACTTAAATGGGGCCCGAGGCCCTGTTATCCCCATTTTGTGGATAACTAAGGAGATCATGTCTCGAGGCCCTCAGGTTGCAGATATGGAGTGCCGAGAGACTACATGACCAACAGTACCCTTTGCACAGATGGAAAACCCACTCACCACCACAGATGGTCACAGGTTTACAGATGGCATCCACCACACCAGTTGGCTTCCGGAAGGAAGTGGACCTTGCTCCATGAGGTACAAGTCAGTATTATGGTGAGCATCATTTCAATACCTAAGCCATTTGATTATGTTGTATCTTAGATTGCTCTAGATTTCATGATATGTGCTTGGACATTATTCCTTTTGCACTGCTTCACCTTGGTGGTTGACATTTTGCCCTAGTAAGTGGTCTTCTTTGGGAATAGGTTTTCTATTGGGAAATCTCTTAATGAGCCATTGTACTGTTCCCAACTATACTTACCATTTTCCATC
The DNA here is from genome assembly GCA_009831015.1 of Picea engelmannii. Taxonomy (NCBI): domain Eukaryota; kingdom Viridiplantae; phylum Streptophyta; class Pinopsida; order Pinales; family Pinaceae; genus Picea; species Picea engelmannii. The sequence continues at coordinate 348,798 of ML784896.1, read as the reverse complement.
ATTATTCCCCTTCGTTCCCTTATCTCTTGGGATTTTAGGGTGTATTGATCCAAGAAGGGGTTGTCCCTCATTCTATGGGAAGAAGGGGCTAAAAGCTAAAAGCCATATATAAAAGATAAAAGCCTATGCTCTGATACAATGTTGATTTTTCACTAGGATAGGCTCAAGCATGAAGTTTATTCCAATTTTAGCATTTTACTTGAACCATAGACAATTGCAGTTACACCACAAACAATTTGCTGCAGTAACCAAGATCACAGGAAGAAATACCATGCGCAAGTACACAAGAAGTATCCTGGGAAACCCTTCTCAACAAGGGAAGAAAACCCAACCAATCCTTTGCTATATTCTTCAAGAGAAAGACCTCCCACACCATAAACCTAGCACACAAAAGGGTGCTTACAAAACCAAGATGGCTAGTGCCCAAGAGAGGTGCGCACTTCATCCCTAGAATAAGTACTTGCTGAAATTTCCAAACTCACATGTGTGTTATGTTTCCTCAATGGGGAAATCACCTTTATTTATATTAGACTGGACACATCAAAAGTGGTGTCTATTGGCACAACAGGACCGACCTCAATAACTAAGAATATAATTAATAATTACCATATTAATTATCTTTTACATTAATTATCTTTCACTTTATGGTGGGGCCGACCTGTACCCTTTACATCACAATTAGGATTACAGTTAAATCTGACTCATAGACAATATAGCAAGGGATCTCACACACCCACTAGTGATCAACCACTAGGGGCACGTCCACTTGTGCTCAGCCACAGGGAAGTCCAAGTCAACGGATCTCTATCTCACTACCTCTCATAGGAGAATCATCTGGACACACACTCACTAGTGCTCAGCCACTAGAATCACGTCCACCTGTTCTCAACCACAGGGACGTCCTACTCAACAGATCTCTATCTCACTGAGTCTCACAAGAGAATCATCTGGAGTACCACATCGTCTCAACTCTCTACACAGAGGAGAACAATAAACCCATCACATGGGCTCCTTCACCCATCTCAGTGGTACATGTTATCCCCGATATCTAGGGATAACTAGGAGATCATGTCTCGAGGCCCACATGGTCCTAGACATGGAGTACCGAGAGCAGGAGCGACCTGAGCATGGTCCTGGAGGACCCATCTTCTTCTTCTCAGCCAGACTTG
>ML784896.1:287721-299187 GCA_009831015.1 Picea engelmannii | reverse complement strand
AAAGCCTTAGTATATTTGTTAGGGACTACCCCCCTTGGCTTTGCTAGGAGTTGGCCTAGACGGAGGAGTTGAGGATTAGGTGACAGCACCTTAACTCTCACTTGCCCCCAAAGACACACCGAGTGGATTGAAGATTTCTTCCATGTCTCCCAGGTGTGTATAAGGCGGCAACACACCTAACACTTTGGGATTTCACACGTTCACCTTGTGCTCAGCCACAAGCACGTCCTAACTCAACAGATCGCTTTTCCACTGGATAATCATCTGGAGTTCTTCTCAACTCTCTGAATGGAGGAGGTCATCTCTACGTTCCCAACTCTGTCTTAGGTAGGAACCACGTACCCTTCTTAGGGGCTTTCTCTCAGGTTTGTAAGCTGAGAGAAAGACTTCACATAACTGCAATGATCCACGCCTCACAGGTTTGTAAGTTGGAGAATGTCTCACATAGCTGCAATCATTAACAAAAGAGAAGAGAAAGAGAGGGTATTAGTTACCCAACTTTGGGAGGTTAATCTTTAGCTTGTTGTGGCCCCAAATGGCCTCTTGGACACCTCCTTGGTCACTAAGCTGCAAAAAACCAGCAAGCAAAAGCTCGCTAGAAATACTGCACAAGTGACACAAATGTTAAGAAAATTTCTGCTTTTTACACAGAAAATTTCTGCAGAAAATTACAGCAAGTATATTATATTGAAATGACCTATTCTAAGTGTTAGTATTCCCAAAAACTCAATGGAAATGAACAGAAATAAAGTGCATAAATTTTAGAGGCTTAAAATGGGTGAGGAAGGCAAGTTTCTAAATTTGAAACAAACCCTTCTAACCCTTGAAGTGACCTGCAAATATTTGTGAGCAAACTATAAGAAAAGAGAAAATGGCGAGTAGATATATTAGAGGAAACAAAATACTTTGTAAATCTAAAATCTACTCACTTAGATCCACAATAATACTATTGCAAATCTACCCAAACAAAATACTTTGCTTGGGATCTCTACTCTAGATCTAAAAGAATGCTTACACAAAATAAATACCAAGCAATATCACCTCAAATCATAGATGCACCAAGAAGACTCTTAACACACCATTGTCCTCCAAAGCTTTCTATTAATCCAAGTAGGAGGTTGCTGCAAATACTTGCAACAAGCTCCTCTCCAAAAGAAATGAGCAAGAATGAACAATAATGAGCAAGAGAGAGAGATGGGAGAGATGGGAGAAATTTGAGCATAGTAACAGTAGCAAAAGAATTGGCGAGAAATGAGGAGGGGAGGGGTTTCATTTATACTTGGGGGGCTAGAGCTACCCCTCTTGGATCTCTTCCAAGTGTCAAATCATGAGCTAGAGTGAGCATCTCAAGGAGGGGGGCGCAACTCTAAGGTTAGTGTTTTGGTATGTGAGTGGGGATGAGTTGTCAAGCAATTGCTTGGTCAAAGGGGTGAGGTGGAGGCTCTAGGGAGGTGCATTAGGGGAGAGAGGGCCCACTTTCTTTTAATTTTTGATTTTCCTTAGTTTCCTCAAGGAGGGGGGTGCAACTTCCCTAGGGGGAACAACTTTAAGTGGTAGTGGCTAGGTGGAAAGGGGGAATGAGGGTTAGAAAAGGTTTAGGATGGCTTAATTAAAGGTTTAGGCATCTCCCATCTTTTCTCTAACCATTTTGCTTAATTTTACAAAAAATGACATTTTGACTATGTCAATACTAGCAATTAAATTGCTGTTTTGGACTCACTTAGACTTCTCATGGACAAACACCTAGCAAAACTTGTCCAATTGAGCTGAAACTTGGTCCAAGGGTGTAGGGTGTCTCATTCCATTTCTTTTGAGCACAAATACCCCTATCAAAAGCCCAAGGACCTAGTTTTTACATTTTTTTTATCAAAAATTAGATAAAATTACCACTAACTAAGTAATTTTAAAAAATTAAAAAACTATCTAGACTCGACGAAATTCCGCAAGACTCCAGGAGATGTCTAGCGTGGTCATTTACAATATTCCTAGACATTAGCTACCAGAGGGCTAGACCATTAGAACGCCTTTCACCACTTTGGAGGAATTATTTGTGGGAGTGAAAAACTCAAGGGAAATTAATAAGGCTGGTTAGGCCAAATTAATAACCTGAGGAAAAAAAACACTCAGTGAAAGAGACTCCTCTAATGATGAAGTCCTAAGGAAACTGACCTAACTATTATCCATGCAGACCAATTACATTATTATCCCACGCAGGGGAGTGGAAATTCCATTACAAAAAGAAGTGTTGAAGGCCAAAACTGCCTTGTAGAACCAATAAGTCTTTGACTTGGTAGCACCTGATGGTGCATATCTTCATGGTACATGGAGTTGACCCCCTAGTTGAAATAGGTGGTCAACATAACTCTCTCTTGTTTCTCTTGTTATTGATGGTGATGTAGGTGGAGGTGGAGTTCCCTCTTCTTTCAATCCACAAACTAGTTCTCTTGAACGGGGATCTTGTTCTATTTTTGTTGATAATGATGAAGATAAGATGGCTATGTATTGGGCTTTAGTTCACGTTTTATTTAGTACATACTACATATAGCCTTATCTATAAAGGCTGATTTTGGATGTATAATCTTATACATAATGGCTGATTTTGGATGTATAGTCTCATCTATAATCGGTGATTTTGAAATTTGGATTTATAGCCTCATATAAAGGTTTCTTTTGGATTTTTGCATAATTTAATCATCTATGGGAGTTAATATAGACACAAGTTTCCTTCTAAAATGTCACTTATATGTATCGTTATTATTTTCTGGCAAGATAATATGTTATTTAAAACTCTCTCTCTCTCTGTATATATATATATATATATTTTTTTTTTTTATGTGGTTCACGACACCACATATCGGTGCTTGCTACGTCCAAGGATAACCCCCTTGAAATCCGTGAGAGAACATGGGGAGGCCGAGCATTTTCAGAATATTGAGAGCTCAACAACAAGAGCATCTTATAGACCTATTTAAGGGCACAACATGTCACTTACAAGGAATTGAACCTGGGTGCAAAGGGTAACAATCATTCCTCCCAACCACCCAAGCTACANATATATATATATATATATATATATATATATATATATATATATATATATAGTAATTTTTTTATACTGTGTTTTCCCAATGTACTTGTGTTGGGGTGTTCCAATTTCTAAAGCCTGTACCCATTTCCAAGTTTTCTGCAACTTAGATTTACCTTTTAGGTTTTACCCCTCTATCTTGTTATCATGTTATTTTGTTATATGTCCTTCTACTAGTCCAGATTATTGTTTTTTGTTTTTACCTTTTAGCAGATGCTACAGGCACTCCTACATTGCTATTGTTGCTTGATGTACTTTTGAGTCCCATTGACCTATGTTGGTCGTTTGAGGATATTAATATAATTTTTCTTTTTTCTTTATTCACTACTATGATGTTAATGACCCAGTTTATGCAAAGAATGCCCACATCATTTTCTTCAAAGTTAGTGTACATCAATTGTATTATGTTTTATGCCTATTCAAGTTCGAGTGTTTATATCCCTTTGTATGGAAGGAGAAAGGACATGGGATATTCAATATTGTTCAAGATATATATGTGATTCTTAACAGAATGAATTTTGAGTTGAGTTCTCTTCAATCAATTCAAGCTGTTAAATATTGTTGTGCCAGTTCAAACTGATTTTGAAACAGTGTTTCATACATATAAATCAACTCCATAAAATATTAGAGTTCTTTTAGCAGAATCAAATTCTTTGATTTGGATGAGAATTCTAAAAAAGGTAGATAAATAGAAGGGCAATAGCATTAGAGTTCTTTTGGTAGAGATAAAATTTGTACATGTATAAAATGTGTATTTGTGTTTACAGCATTATATCTATATTTGCAAATTTTTTGTATGAAGATAACAAACTTTATAGTTTTGTGATGATGTCTTTATATGGCTCTGGGGAATAGATGCAAAAACGAACAATGGCAAGAAGTTCACTTTTCATGCCTGGGGGTCGATTGGCATGTGAATTGGCACGTCATGGAGTTGTGTTGAAGGTGAATGATTGGATATTCTGTCATGGTGGTCTTCTCCCTCATCATGGTGAGTACAACAATATCTTTAGTGACAAATTTTATTCTATGCAGCAAATTCAGTAGGCATTTGAAACTTTTTATTTATTTATCAAAAATGCCTCTTATATTGCAATGATAACATAGATGATAAGATTAGATTAATAAGTACATTAATGATCTATGTTCTGATGTTACATCCATTGCCTAGATATACAAGAATGGCCAACATGTCAGACTTAGCACCAAAATTCTAATGTATCAACATTTGGTTGAACAAGAACCTAATGTAAATAAACTTGACAAGCTAGGTCAACTTTGTAAAATTTTCTGTGATCAGACAATTCAGAAATTTCACCTCTTAACTAGAGGTTTCCCAGGTCTTAACCCTATGAATTTTTAGCCTTAGGACTGCTATGAAATATAAATAAAACAACAGCAACAACAGATAATATTTCATCTCTTAACAATCTCAATCCACTAGGCAATTCAAGAGAAATGATATCAAAGTATGCCAACAAGTTTTTGCCCTCTAGGGCAATCTTATCATTCATAAAACATATCTGAAAATCACTTATGACAGCTGTAGATACAGCAACAAATCTTCCGTATCTTCTTCAATATAAATGATACATCACTTAACAATTGCAACCTTAACTTATGTCAAAACAGCAAGACATACAATTTCTGGAAATTACAAAACCATGAAGAAATAGATTGTTGAAAATCAAATCTGTAATTACATGACTGGAAACTTCATTAATATGCATAAAGATGAAGTTCATGTACATACCATAGCCTTATCAAAAGGATAGTATGATCCTCTAGCTCTACAAAGTAGTGTTACCAGGAGTGCCTTCCTAGGGGCCACTCCCCCCCCGGAACCGCGCTCCGAGCGAGAATGTCCAGGGAGTGCACTTACAAAATTCAGGAGTGTGCTCTGGGGCTCCCTACCATTGTGGGGAATGTGGCTCTCCCTAGGATGCTCCCAGAGCAAGGAGCTTACTCCCCAAGCACCCCCTTGGTGCTCCCTGGACACATTGAACCATGACTCTGGTTTTTGAGTAGGTTTGACCAAAAATGATGGCAATGAATGGTAATGTTAAATTCTTCAAGGAAATGTCAATTTTTACATAAATTTTTTAATTCTTGAATTCTTGGGCATATGGAATCAATGCAACACCTTCAATGTGTAGATTTTTGAGGAACTATGAGGGTGCCCAACAGGCCTTTCAGATGACCTCTTGTTGCGCTCTAAGTTATGTCTCCAAAACTGTCCTTTGCTGCAGTTTTAGGACAGCAAACAGTCAAGTACTTTTCTGCCCCCAAACTGATGGTTAAGTGCTTTTTTGAGGTGCCCTTGCAAGTGTTTTTGTAACGGGTGGTTAGCACATGCAATATACTAAAAAAAAATAACACTCCTCTAGATCTTTACAACTCTTAAATGCTGATCTAACAACTAAGCATGCATGAAATTTGGACACAAGTATTTTTGGTCAACACGACCCTGGATAAAAATCTCCTGGGGAAAACCAATTTAGAATGAAAGTATATATAAGTGATGTCTAAAGCATGAGATACAACAAGTATGCAAATACAATGGAATCTGATACAATAGCAACTCCTCTCGACGTGCTTTGGAGTTCCAAGAAGAGATATGCGCCCAAACTTAGTACGCCCTCTTCCTTTGTTGCCTATCTCACTGAAACAATGCGCCCTTGACCCTCTGAGCTCTGAGGAAAAATCCCTTGCACACAAAGAAGCTCTTGTGTGCTACCTCTCAACTGAAACTGATGGATCTACGATCGTCTAACTATAGCTAGTGCTTGCTAAGTGTGCGCCCTCCTCCAAGCAAGAACAACCACCACAAATAAATGAGGGTCTAAGCCTCCATGATCCCTCCATGGAAGGAGGCGCCCAAGCTTCCCTCATCCAACGCTTCCATCCTCATCCTCTTGCTCCTCTCCCAACTCTCTTGGTGAACAAACAAAGGAATGAACCTCTCTTTGCCCCTTGCGCCCCTCTTGAACCTCCATAAGGAAACCTAAAGTATGGATGGTGAGGATCACCCCATGCCATTCCTAATCAATGGTTGAGATCTCTCCAAAATAATCTCAACTCAAAACCCACTTTGGGTTAAGTTCCCTAAGTTCACTTTATGTCCCCTCATTCACCCACTTAGTGAATAATTAGTCGCTTTAGGATAAAAGTGACAAATTTCACTTTTGACTTAAATCTCCTAAGTCAAAGTGAGATTAGACATAAAGTACAAGGCACAATGGTACAAACATCTCCCTCTTGTGGTTAGAGGCCCAAAACCACAAGGGGACCACTTTCCAAGTTACCCAAATCTCAACACAATGGAGGCTAAAGGCAAGAGAAGACTTGAAGGCTTAAAACCTTAGGATCATCCACTCATAAGCCTATGTCAAACCTTCTAGGAGATAAACCCTAGAGTTCATCCTTTCATAAATCCTAGGTGCCATCCTAATTCTTTTCTAGCGTCTAGCAATTGATATCAAGTAGAACTAGGTTAAACCCTTGAGTTACCCTCTCATAAACCCTAGAATTCAATCTAAAAGAAGAGATTAGGGGTATGTCCTCTCACAATCCTTAATCTTGACCTTGTATGCTTCAACAAAATGAAGATGGATAAGACAATGGAAGGGGATAAACAATCTTAATCCTTCCTTAGGCTTTCAACAAAATTATTCAAGGAAATAAGGATAACATGCAACTATTACCAATCTAATAGAGCATTGACCAAAATATACCAAGAAAAAACACTTAAACTTGAAAATAACACTTACTATCCAAGTCGGTATGCACGAGGAAACCCTAGTTTCATGAAATTCCACCAAAACAAGAGAAAACATCCACAGTATCACTCCAAAAGTGCGCATAAGAGTACCATGATGAGAAAAGAAGATACAAAGAAAAGTAGTGATGATTCTCCACAAGTGTGAGTTATGATTTGACAATGAGCAACGCTGGCCTTGTTATTTGAGGCAACCCTAGCGCTATAAACTCTCAAAAGCCCCTAAAACATAAAATATCCATAATACAAGTTGGATGGGTCATGACCGATCCCCAAAATAGCCTCAAACATAAAGATACATTGATAATACATCAAAACGTCCCCTCAAAAGGTGACACGTGTGGGTGTAAAACCTCCAAAGGTTATGATGTCATGCTCTCAAGCTGTAAAGGATCCTCCAAAGGCCACGTCCCTCCATGAAAGGATGCAAGCATCATCAAAGGTCATGTCTCTCAACCCCAAGGGTCATGTCTCATCAACTCTAAGCACCAACTCATCATCAAGAAGGATCATCCCATGCTAGGTCGACTCAACTAGCATCCAAGCATGACTTCATCACCATAGGTGCAACATCCAAGGGATAGGAGGTGATGTCATAGGTAAAGAGGGCTCCATAACCTCTCCAAATAAGTGTGTCATCATCTCCAAGTGCCACATCATCCGATAAAACCCTAATATGTTCAGGGGTACTTTGTCCATCCCATGGGGCTTTCTGCCATCTCAATGGCCCATCTAGCTATATCTGCAATATTTGTGCTCATCTGTCCAACGTTTAAGGTCTAGGAGGTTAGGGGAGGTGCCCTAGGGTATTTACAGTGATCAAAAGGTGCAACACTTTGCATGAAGTGTGCAATGTCCTCCAAATAATGTTCAACGTCTTGGGTATCATCATGAAAATACCCTCCAAGAACAATGTCAAGAGTGCATCGAGATCAAACAATGTCAACAAAGTCAGGTGAGGCCAACCATCACAAGATACCATAGTCATTAGGATCATACAAAGTCAACAAGGTCAAAAAGGTTAGGTGAGACCAACCATCACAAGATACCATAGGCAACGTTCGGCTTTTCGTGGAGTTTCCGGTACTGGTACGACACCTGGGGGGGTTGTTTCCTACAACTTAGCACTTGTCACAGAGCTCATTCTTCAGACTCATCACTTGTCCAATATTTTTGACAAAGAGGAGCTTGGAGGAGAGGGGCTTCATCTTCATCTACAAAGTCTGCACAGTTTCGTCCTTCTCAGGCTCCTCCACTACCACCACGTGGAGGCACAAGCTCTTCTTTGCTCTCTCCTCCAAGCTCTCACAAATATGCACTCTCCTTCAAGCTTTCCTTTGCTCTCTCCTCCAAGCTCAAGCAAACACAAATAGAAACAATGAGGAAATGAAAGGGGGAAAATATATTTTATTCCGTCCCCACTTTCCCTAACCCCTCCCTAACCACACCCCACACTCTAACCCAACTCAAAAATTAAAAAAAAATGAGTATTTTTTTTTTCGTGGAAGCTCACGGGCCCTACGTGAAGTGCTCGAGGAGCGACCTCCAGAGCAAGCTTCCAAAATCCAGAAGCGGGCTTCCGGATTTCTGAAGCTCGCTCCAGGGTCGCTTCCATGGCGAATTCGCTCGGAGCGGGGTTTCGAGGGTGGAGTGGGGGGGGGTGTGCTTCCTACAACATTGTCCCGAACTACCGAGGAACCATTCTGATACACTTTCTCTATCACAGGAAGTTTTCTCCACGCTTCTGCTGTACATGAGATGCTCTGCATCAAGTTACTTGAATCCATACAAGGTCTTCTTCCATCTGCATACATGGGTCTCTTTTTGGTATACCTCAAAAACCTTGAGATTGCTCTACATAAGCTTCTTCCTCAATTGATCTATTGGGAAGAACAATCTTTTACATCCAACTAATGTAAACTTCAATCCATGGATACTGCAAGAGATATAATAGCTCAGATAGAAGTATATCTAGTTTACTTGAACAAGTTGTCATCATAGTCTTTTCCCTCCTTCTGGAAGAACTCACAATGCTTCCATTCATAAGTATTTTTCACAATTTCTTACATACACTGTTCTTCATCACAACTTCCATTCCTTCTGCTTGACTGCTTCTAGTGGGTTCAAACCATGCTGGTAGTTTTATGATTCTCGGTATAATAACTGGTTGTTCTGGATTTTCTTTCTTTCTTGGAATCTTCATGTTCTTCCTCATGTTCCTCTTTAACTTTGGGGTCAATGGAGTCTTCTATAGATTCCATGCCCTTCCTTCCTGAAGATTCCAACTTCTTCCTTTCATCATAGGAACATAGATGTAGATGGACAACCAAGGATACTTAAGGCTTCTTTTTGATGAAGACTTCTTCTAGAGTCAAACTAAACACGTGTTGCTTATCATGGCTGCTACTTTCAATGGGGAACATGGATAGATACTTTATAATCTTCACGGATTCTTCAATGGATCATATCATTTAGGATTAGCTCCCTCCTAATCCTGGCTTGATGCATGAATGCATGCTCTTCTTTTGGAATTCTGCAATCAACTCCCTCCATCTAAGAGAGTCCATGCTTCCGTCTGCATCCTTATTGCTTTCTGCAAAGTGTCACAAGTCTTATTTAGTTTTCCTCTTGATTACTGACTTCTTTTTGGTCTGACTCCTTTTGGGTCTCTTCAAGTTTGATTTTGATTTCAGCCTATCTGGCAGTTGTTACTTATATAATAGATTCCTCAGGAATTTGTCACCAAAGATTGCCAACGTACTTCATCTTTTTCATGTACATTACTTGACTTGTAGTCACCGTAATAGCAATCCTTATCTTGTTATTCTTCAATGGGTATTGTTTCACTGACCATCTTATCTTCTAAGAAATAAATACACATGATATGTACAGGAACTATGTAAAAATCGTATGTACAAGAACTATGTTGTAGAAGAATATTGTTACCTTGACTAGAAGAAGAAGTTTGCTTCATCCTGCTTAACTTTCTTTGAGGGTTCCTTTTCTTCGGCAACTGTTGCTTCGTGTGTTTCCTTCCTTTTCTTTAACTCAGGACAATGGTTCCTGTAGTGACCATATTTTAGACAGTTGAAGCATTGTATTTTTGACATATCCTTTTCTTGATTTGGTTACTTCCTTGAACCAAACTTCTTCTTATTCTTGAATTTCTTGAACTTTGTTGTGTATGCTTGATCATCATCTTTCTTTTGGGATTTCTCTTTTGCGCTAATCCTTGATTCTTCTTGTGCACAACAAGTCCAAAGTTCTTCAAATGTGGGATACTTCGTTCTTGTGTTCATGTTTGGGATGACCATTGAGTACGATATTTACTAGTTCTTGTGTTCTTGGGCTCTTCTTGCGGAGAATGCATCCCATGTCTTGGGATGACCATTGAGTACGATATTTATTAGTTCCTTTTCTGAAATGATTTCCTCAATAGCTTGTAGTTGATCTCTTAGTTGAGAGATTTTTACAAAGTATGATGTTATGTTGTCATCATCATTCATTTTCATGTCATGGAGCTCATTCTTTAGACTCATCACTTGTCCAATAATTTTGATTGATAAGAGGTTAGTTAGGGCATCATACATCTTCTTAGATGAGTCAAGATGAGAGATGTAGGGTATCAAGTGGTCTTTTACAGAGTCCACTATGATACTCATAGCGTTGATGTCATTGTCCTTGAACTTCTCCTTAACTACAACGTTCTGAGGTTCCTTCTCTTTTCCTACTTCAAACTGTGGTTCCATGATCTTGCCTTTTACAATATCCAACACTTTATTTTTGGCAAGGATGAGGTCAATCCTTTTCTTCCTTGCTCTGAAGTTAGAAGCCCCTTCTAACTTGTTTTCTGACTTCATAGAGTAAGTCATGACTGCTTTGACTTGGTCAACCTTTGAATTTGACCAGAAACTCAAACTTGACGCCTTGGCTTGCTGAGAGTACCAGGAGGTGTGCTAGGCTAGGCCGCACTAGGCTATCCAGGAATTAGGTCAAGCTCTTCACTTAAGGTGCCTCAATAAGAGGGTTAGGGTTTCGTTGCTGCAACAAAACTTTGACTGCAACTGCAACTGCAACTGAACAAATCCTCTCAATCTATCTTCCAATGGTTAGATTGTCCGAAGATAGTGTGGGCCCTGTTGCCGCCTTATACACACCTAGGCTATCGTGGAAGAAATCTTCAATCCACTTGGTGTGTCCTTGGGGGCAAGTTTCGAGTCAAGGTGTTGTCACCTGATCCTCAACTCCTCCGTCTAGGCCAACTCCTAGCGAAGCCAAGGGGGGTAGTCCCTAACAAAATACTAAGGCTCTTTAAACTAAGAATAAGCAAAAGAACTACTTCTAGGAGTTTATTGCAAAATAAAACAAAGGCATTCAACACTTATCATTCATCATTTGAGATAATCATATAAATCATTTGTCCATAAGCATGCATATATCAAGCAGGATACAAGATTTGCAAGCATAGTTTTAAAAACCGGCAAACCGAAACCGAAACCGGCCGGTTTGACCGGTTAGAAGCTTGACCGGGTCGAACCGGTTGAAAAACCGAACCGGCCGACCGGTTTAAGACGGAACCGGCCGGTTCGGTTCTGATAATTTC
>ML784896.1:272257-283766 GCA_009831015.1 Picea engelmannii | reverse complement strand
TCGTTAAAATTTAAATATTTTATGTATTTTTTAAAAAAACCGGTTCATTGAAACCGGTTCGACCGGTTTATGACCGGTTCCGGTTCCGGTTCAGGTTAGACCCTCGACCGGTTCCGGTACCGGTTTCGGTTTTTAAAACTATGTTTGCAAGATTAACGAAATTAGTTAGACAATTGCATGAATGAAGTAAATTGCTCACATACATAAAGATAAATCAATAGTACTAGTGCCTTAAAAGGATTCGTGGGCAGTTGTTGATCGCGTGTTTTATTAAGGTAAATTAAAGGTAGATTAATGAGAGAATATGTGGCCTCTTTAGAGGCTATCTCTTTGTTTGGAAACTTGCGGAGAACTTACCGAAGCTCCAAGAGCTTCACCAGTAAGTTCACTAAGGGTGTCGAATGTCCAAAACGGGTGGGAAGCCAAGTCTCGAGAGGGACCGCCTTACTTCACACACTCCCCTTAGGCGTTTTCCCGCGCATTGAGATAGCAACTGCCGAGATTTCCCTAATTAGACTACAAGCAACGTTTATTTTAGCTTTGCAAAATTGAAAGAGATAAACTTTGAATGTAACTGAAATGAGTTTTGCAAGAAACTTGAAAATTAAAACTTTCAAAACTTATTATTGATTGCAGAAAACAAGCTCTAAACTAAACATGCATAAAGATTGAAAGTAATTTTTTAAACATGCATGTGAAATTTGAGTGTTATGTGTGTTAGATTTCCTTATGCTTGTATGTGTGTTTAAGATCATAAGATGAAACTTGCACAAAAAGAAAGTAAAGCCAAACACACGACACACAAATCCCCCTAATGGGGACGGAGAAATTGGGCTCAAAGGGCCCGCTTTTATTGATCCTATTACAATGAGAACTATGTTCTCTTTTCTCTTTTGAACCTAAGGACCCTTATAGAATGGATCAAACTTGAAGCAAACTATTACAAGAGACTTTCTGAAAGTCCTAGTCTTCAAGGGTTCCAACTTGGGCTCAAAATCCTTCATTTTTGCCTTGATTTTGCCAGAGTTTCCCCTTGCATTTGAATGGACCTGCTAAAAACCAGCAAGGAAAGTGATTAGAATATGATGAGAAAGAGTTTAAAAGACTAACTAAAACTTGAGAAAAATTACCCAAAAAAAAATTTCTGAAAAATTTTTAAGGCAAAAAGGGAAAAATTTGAGAACTTTTGACGCTTTAAACTAGCCTAAACTAAGCTCTCTTAGTTGTTTCTGTTTGCTGTCCCAAAAAAAACAGCAAGCGTGAATCAACTAATTAGCTTGATTTACACAATAAAATGAAGCAACTTCTAGCTTAAGATTTAAGTGAAAAATATAGAAAATTGCTTAGAGACTAGCTTAGATCTACTCTTTAGTTGGAAAAATTTGAAACTAGATCTAAATACTTCATGCATGCAACCTTAGATACTAAGATTTATCCTTTAAAACAGATCTAACTAACATGCATGTAAAGAAAGAAGAAGGGAGAAGAAATGTTTAGCAATTTTGTGGAGCCTTTGCTTGAGCCTCAAGAACCCTTGGGCAATGGAGTCTTTCTTTGGTGTGAAGAAGAGGGAGGAAGTATTCTGAAGTGCTTCAAGAGAAGAAAATGAGCAAGCAAGCTTCTTTGATTCTCCAAAAGGTTGGCCTTTCAAACTCCAAGCTTCTGACAAGTACCTACACAAAAGGTGTTTCCTACAAGAGAGATTTTGTTCCCCGTTAGTTTAAACAAAAACTTAACATAAGAATCTAAGCATCAAATGCATTAAACAAGTATATAGCATAACAAACAAGTAAACCATATACTCTAATTGGATAGCAATATCCTTACCATAGCCTTCATGCAAATACGAGAAAGAAAAACTAAGAATAATATTACCCCATAAGCATAAATTCCATCCACACATTTGAGTCCAAACACCAATCTTGACCTCCAAAGCCTTTTGATTCAATTAATAAAGAGAGATTGCAAACATGTATACTAAGGTCGCCCAAGCTCCAACTGACAAAAGGGAGGAGGGTCGCCTTGTATATATAGTTATTTGGGTGATACTACCAAGAGAGATGCGCATAGGTTAAGGAGTAGTTGCGCATGTGCTAAGGGTAGTGGCGCACAAGTGAGGTGGGAGATGTGTGGAGTGTAGTGAAATAGGGGTATGAGGGAGTGAAGTGAGGGTGAGTGGGAGTGATGTGAGGTGAAGTGAGTGTGAGTGGGAGTGAACTCGTGAGGTGAAGGCGAGTGGTAACCTTGGGATGTGCGCCATCCCTTCTAAGTGCACCACCTATGCAAGTGGGGTCGAGTCCCTTCATTGGGATCTCCTCCATGCCATGTCACTCCAGTTGAAGTTGCCTACCTCTCTAGAGAACTCGATCAAGCCTCCAGTTGACTAGGGATAAGGAAAAAACATGTTTCCAACATGTTACCCAGTTTCCCTAAAAAATAGGGAATTAATTAAATGACCCATTTTTTTGTATTTTTCGAGAAAAAATCATTTTTTAGTGATAATGATCGATTTTTTTCCTCGATAGAAGGGAATTAGGAGTTTACATGGTACTCTGGATTGGAAAACGAACATAAATATGACATCTGACAATGATTGATGCCATATTTTTACAATTTATTGACTTACAATTAAAAAATTCCGTTTTTGCGGGAATTTTATTATTTCACTAAAACATTAAAAAAAACCTATCAAACTTAGCCACAACTTCCATATGACTCAATAGACATGAATTAGCATGAACTCATATACATTTAGACACTAGACACCGGTTATACCATGCCAAGGCCTAACCATCAGCACATGCTCTAGCTTTGGAGTCAGTCTCTGAGTGAAAAAACTTAGAAATTATTAATCGCCCACTAAGGTAGGAAAAAAATAATTAACAAGTGAAAAAAAACACTCTAGAGTACATGCTCGTACCTAGGTCTTAGGTGGCCAATAGCCTTTTACAATATTTCATGCTCAAGTCATTTATTACAATGCCCTCAGAGGGATGGAAATACGGAAAAAAGTGGTCTTTTGAAAGACTGGCTGAACTTGTGAACTCTGACTTCTGAGCATCTGTCTGCTCAGTCTTTGGCAGCTCATCTTCAATTCAGCTAGTGCAACTCGGTGGATAACAGGCCCATAACCTGTTAGAAAAATAGGTGTGCTCGTTTCACCATAGACAATATAGCAATATTGTCACCCAATCATAGGCACAAAGGCCACCACCGAGCACCTTAACCTTGACAAACAAAATAATTCCGGAAGCAATCCAATAGGCAACCAAGGTAGCGCACCTTTCGCCAAGGCTAGCGCACCAAGCAAGAATAACCAAAGACCAAACAGAAAGTCCAAACCATAACCAAGAGAAAGTCCAACCAAAAACCAAAATACCAGTTGCAGTAGTTGCAGCTGCACTCCCTCTCTAAACTTGCACACCGATAGTCTTATGCAGTTGTGAGATTAAGAGTGACAAATGAGCTCTAGCGCCCTTTATTTATACTGCTCTATCTCACTTGACTAGGTCGACTTCTCTTTCTGCAGGCTAATAACTCAATATTAAATATTCTCTTGAGCCGACTTGTCTCCTAGGGTTATTATCCAACGTTTTAGGGTTTCTCTTGCTTCTCAGAATATTCTAGTCTTGTCAAAGGTTACACGTGGAGGTTAATACCTTCCACAACTACCATAATATCAACACATGGATCTACCTCAATCTCGCATTCTCTTACTCATGTGGTTTTAGATTTGATGTTGAGGTTATGGAAGGATTCCTCACATGTGTTGAGAGGATGGTGCAAAGTCATGAAGAACGTGCAGAGATTTCCAAAGAAATGGAAATACATAGGATGCCTGGTGGGATTTTTGGCTTTCAGATGGCTATATAATATAGTTGATAGGAAGACCAAAATGCCAGGTAAGCTTCATTAAATTTCAAATTTCGATGTCTCTTCTTAGTTCTTTTCTTATGTTTCTCTTATTTGTTGTAGATGCTTGGTGGACAAACTATGGTGGTAGAGTACCCTATCTATGAAAACTTGCCATTCGAGTGCTTAGACAAACATGTAGCTCTTCAGGATACAAGCGCATTTGGAGTGCATTTGAGAAAATACACACCAAGAAGCGCAACAGGTTACAAATTTTCCAATTAAATTTTTAATTCATTATAAATTATAATTTATTAGTTTATGCCCTGTCACCCTCTAGAGTCTAGTCTCTAGATTATGTATTATAAATTATAATATTATTATTAATTTATAATTTATGGCCCTCGTAGAGGTTGGATTCTGGAATCCCAACACCTCAATGACATGGTATATGTCTACTACAATCTCCGATTGTGGGTGAGGCAGATTCAGAAAACACCTGATGTGGACGCCATTTCGTTGGATGGGATTGACACCATTGTTGCATGGAGGGTTGAGTCCGAGAGGCCTATCTTGGAATCGATGCCTGATTGGATATAGGAGGAGATAGAGGGGGCAATAGCAAAGGAGGAGAATGCGGAGGAGGAGGATGTTATAGAGCAGAGTCGGCCACCATCTTCACAGACTTCGACAGAGGGAGTTGTACTTGGCAGTAGCACCAGTAGAGGACACCAGACTCTAGCTATTGCTTTTTCTACAGGACATCAGAGTCCAGTGCTAGCCCCAGTAGATTCTTCCTCCAAAGGAAAAGCCATCACCTTTTCCCGTAAAAGGGGTAGAGGGAATCATTAGTTTTTATTTGATTTCATTGTAGATGACTCATGATGATGAGATCATTTGTCACTTGTTATATTTTTTGATAATATTTTGAGGCTTTAGACTTAGGACATGATTCAGTGTTGATCTGTAGACTGTGATGTATTCGAGTTTACTAGACATCTATGATCTTATACATCTTATATATCAGTTCTCTTTTCATATTTATGTGGAAATGCATTTATTTGATGTTGTTGATGCTTTAGATATTTAAAAAATGAAAAAAAATGAATATTTTTTTCATTCTTACAGCATTTTCTGATATTTTCTGATGTTTTCCCCGATGTTGCCGATATTTTCGTTTTCGAACCCTCGGCGATATTTTGCCGCAGTTGATGTTTGCAACACTGCTTTAGCCCCATTTTTATTGGCTTATTACTTGTTTCAAGGGATAAATTTATTGCTTCTGTCATAGCTTGTATTAATGCTGTAATTCACCATCTTTCTTTCAAGTTTTACAACAGCCAATAGCTTTTTCTTCTTTTGTAGTGTTTAGGGATCCTCTTGTGCTAAAAATTGACTTGATAATCCTTCTAGATTTCCCTAGATCCTCATCCATTGAAATCTGGAAATTGCACAAACTTACCACCTTGTTCTTACTTTATTATGTTATTCTATTGGTGGTAGATTGAGTAGCTTCCCGGGAGGCCTTAGATTTGATTTTGTTTTGCCTAGGGATTCCTTAAGACTACTAGGGAAGCCTCCCTTAGGTTGGATCTATTCCTTCACTAAAAAGAGGGAAGTTGTTGCCTAGGTGACGGTGGTGACATTTTCTGATATTTCACTAGTCTTGGCACCTTGTGAAAGCTTTGCATTGGCGTGTTAGATTGTGTGGTAACACCTATCTACTCCAATATCTTGCGGCCCCTATTTTTCCTTAACTTTGTATTGATGTTTGCCATTTTATATTCACTAAGTTTACTTTATATAGATGCTTTTGAGACAGTTTGAGGTCCCCTTAACATGGTCTATTCTATCATTCATATAAAATGAACCCTAGCCTAAGAATATGGTTGCAAAATTTGGGCTCTAGTGTTCCTGCCCTCTCTGTTTGACTCAATAGATGCATCCTTTTTTTCTTCAAATTCCTTATTTTTGCTCTCTTAGGGAGGATAATTTAAACCCATGGCCCATGGTTCCAAATTTGATATTCTTGGCTCAATTTTTCAAGCAATTCATAGAGGAAGGTTCTAGTAGAGAATGTCATGGCTATGCTTAATGATGATAAAAGATACGCATTTCGAATTCACACACACACACACACACACACACACACACACACACACACACACACGTGCATGTGCATACACACACATGTGCACCCACACACATCCAAAGTCACACTATGTTATTTATTATCTTAGATCTAGCATTTTTACGCTTGAAACTTTTACCTTGGAATTGTCTTTCCTTTGAACCAATCATGTTAAAAATGGCATTAATTTGCTTATTCTCAGTGAATTATGGAATAAAACAAATGAACGATGAAGTCGCTAGGTGGATGCGAGGGGACAAAAACAAAAATGGCACGCTAGAAGAATTGCCATTTGCAACCCAAGGTTATCATAGTGTTGTTTGGAGCCGTCTGTATTCACAAGAAACACTTGATAATGAGATCGAGAGTTATGAGGTGAGTTTTTTGTCACTTTCAACATAGAAATGCATTAGAAGTGTACTGAATCTACTGATATAGATCAAAACTTGTAGAGAGATATATTAAAAAAAAACATCCATATATAAAACAACATTTATGCAATCGTTACAGCATACTAATGTAAGCTTCCTTGAAATCAATTGGGGTGAATGGAGGATATCCATGCTAACAAAACATTCCTATACAGATATGTAGCATTCTAGAAGCAGTTTTAGACTCAGTAAATGCCAAGGGCATGGTGGTTGGTCATACTCCTCAAACAGTTGGTGCAAATGGGTATGTTCTAGAAAATGGTTAAACAAGACACACATTTTAACTTGTACGCAGATAAGGATGTTTAGATGTTGCTACGGCAAGCATAATTTAACATATTGTATTGTAAGCTATCTGTGAAGTATAAATCTGGACAAGGGTAGCAAAATATTGATTCATGCCACTGTGAATGCAGTAAATGCAACTGCAAGATATGGCGTATTGATGTTGGAATGTCAAGTGGAGTTTTAGATGCAATTCCAGAGGTAAAGATTCTCTTTTATTAGTTGTTTGAGATTAGGTCATATGCTGAAGATCGGTCTTACATTGACAGTCTTGTTTTAGATGTCATTAGAGTTGAATTTTCAGATATGGACCTAGTATGCAAAGCTGCGCTAAATAAAATATTTTTTTTGGTTAAACATCCTATTTCATCAAATATTAATGTAGTAACACACAGTTACCTTTAAGAGAGATGTTGGTGTATGAATTTCTTGTAATAAATTTTGAACGCACATATGTGAGGACAGCATTTTCTTGATTTTAAAAATCTAGTGGTCTTTTGTCACAATGCATTCCAGTTATCACTGGTATTTTAGACGTTGATTTTTTACTGAACATCATTCGTTCTGTAGTTTGATTGGAATCAGTGAATTGTTTTGAATAAGTTACTTATGCACATTGCATATAGAAATTGTATATTTTGTCTCTGAATAAAAAAATTAGAGAGAAAAATTATGCACTTCTGAAAGAGGAAGAACTAGAAATAAAACACTTGTTTAAGAGATATATAGTGTCTTCTATAAATAGACAAGGCTGACTTCAAGTATCTTTTTTGGTGGGGGGAGGGCGAAGCATAGAGGAGGGGGATTTCAAGGAGTTATTTTGTGCAAGTTCTGTTAAAGATCTCTTGCCCTCTAGGCTCTAGTACTAAGCATGCTAAAATCTCACACACTGGATACTTTCCACTCAGTTGTAGAAGTTCAAATGCAAAAACAGAAACCATTGCTGTGCATTTCTACTTTTGGTCGTCAGATCTAAAGTCTGGAGAGTTTTAATTGCAGTTGCCAACAACTTTAACAGAATTTGATTTCGAAATCTAGCATTTTATAAGATAAGATAAGATAAGATAAGATAATTTTATTAATGTCCACAAATAACTAAAAAAAGTAGGTCAATGGGACTTGTTACCGCACAATCTGTCATCATCAATGTGTAAAAGTCCCATGCACCTAGATGATATATTTGGGTAACTAGGGGGTTGGCCACTGTCACCTCGACAACTCCCATATGCTCTTCAGGCTGGCTCTCCTCCGGATCAAGGGAGGCTTCCCTAAATAGGACTGCTGGAAACTAAGGCTATGAAGTGCAAGGTGATGTGAAGAGTAATTTCCAGCAAAACAGGGTTATAAGAGTTGTAGAAATAAAGTGGATGGTAAGGCTGGAGATTGGTGCCTAGTCCATTGGGTGAATGGATTACACAACAAAGCTGGGAGGCTGTTCTGAAGATGGGAAAGAGACAATGTGGCTGAAAAGTACAAGTCCAAAGTGTTCTTCTCCTTGCTGTCCTATGTTGCAGAAATGGTGCTAAGGGTGCTGCATGTGTAGAAAACACCCCATACTTGAAAATGTTACAGCTATCAAGAACCATGTATGAGAAACTTCAATCCATAAATAGAGAAAGAAAAATTATTCATAAACAGAGTTTCAATGATAACATGAAGAAGATGGGAGAAATACACCAACTTCTAACTCTTGAAATTTATATATATTAGCTACTTCCTCACAAACATCCTCACCCACAAGAAATGTATACAAACATCCTCACCCACAAGAAATTTATGATTCTCCAAACACATCCAAGAAATATTTCATAAAGCTCCAAGGGAGGGAGTTCTCCAAAATCCAACCATGTCAAAGAAGTGAGGGAGTTGCTCTTTAAATAGAGTTTTTAGCTCACCTCTTACAATAAAAAAAATATTTCCTTTATTCTAGAATGTGCTGGAAATGCACAACTCCTCAATCTCGTCAATGTGGATAATTAATTTCCAATGATCTCTTCCCCAAGGGATGAGCAATTAACCTTTAGGGTGGACCATACATAAGTGAGGTGTATACAATGAAGCACCATACATTAAGGGAGAGCGGATAATGTTAAACTTTCTAAAACCCAACAAAACAGATTTAGTGTAATTTACTACCCAGATTTACTTAAACTCTAATATTCTAAATCTGAAAATTATGCACAAAAAATACAGCCGAGTTTTTAACACATATGCACAGCAGAAATAAGAAACCAAGCACATAAAACTTTTGCACAGTTTTTACCCTGGAAATCCCAGTGTGGGGAAAACCAGCAAAGAGGGGATTTTATTGGGCTTCAGAGAAAATATTTACAGCAGCAGTTACAGAGATATTCTTACTACCTAGAATTGGGATTCTTTTGCACAGTACGACCCAACACACTCAGCCCAAATGGTATGGCCTAGCTCGGCCCTCTCTTGGCTGTACGGTACGGCCCAGCTCGCCTCTCTTCTTTGCTGTTCAGTTCAGCCCTAAACTCGGCCTCTCCTTGCTGCTCAAGGCACCCAGAACTCGACCTCTCCTTGCTGCTCAGTGTTAGCACCAGAAGTCACCCTTGGATTGTGGCAGGGGTAAGCCTGATACCCATCAGTTTATATGTCACAGGTTGGTTTAAATGGTGGTCAAATGGGCGCAGACTCAGATTCTGAATGATGTTTCAACTTTCAACACAAGATTGGACAGGAAATGTACAAGGAAGTGAGGGCCACAACTAACTTCAGTCAGGAATTTGAGTTAAAGCGAGAGCAGAGGGTAGACTGTTGAGATTTGGGTACCTTGGAAAGTGGTCTCTAAGCACAAAGGGGGAAGACTATTACCCTCATACTTTACTTTATGATTCTAATTTCACTTTGACTTAGGAGATTTAAGTCAAAAGTGAAATATGTCACTTAAGTCATAAAGTGACAATTAATTCACAATGTGGGTGAATTAATAGACATAAAGCAACTAAGGAAAGTGGGTTTCCTTAGTGAGATTTTTGGAGTTGATCTCACCCATTGATTAGATTTGGCTAGATCTAATCTAGGCCATTGATCTTTTAGGGTTGGCATGAGGAGGCTAAAGAGAGGGTAAAGGTATTTTGGAGACTCATTCTTCACTTGAGAGTTTTGGAGAAGAGGAGAGGGGCACACTTCATGAGGGTTTGAACAAAACCCTTGAGAGCTTGAGGAGAGGCTCTTGGTAGCTTGGAGCTTGCATGGAGAGTATTTCCATGGAGTCTTAGCATTCTTTCTTGAGAGGGAGCATTTTCATGGAGGGGGGGCGCATCTAGGAGAGGAGGCGCACTTGATTTTTTCAGTTGCTCACCGGGAGAGGAGGATTTGTCAGATCGAGATGAGGTCTGATGCATGAGGAGGCTAGAGGGAGGGCGCATGCTTTCATGGTGAGAGATATCCATCTTTAGTCTCTGTTTATTTATGGTGATCATTTCTGCTTGGAGGAGGGCGCACATGTTGAGAGGACTGGCAGCTACCTGGTAGCAGATCTACTTGGAGGATTCAAGCTCTGACAGTTTCAGTGGAGAGGCAACACAGGAGAACACATTTCTGTGCAGGGATTTCTTCATTGGGTCACAGATGAGCTAGGGCGCTTCATTTCAGTGCAGAGGGCAACAAAGGGAGAGGGCGCACCACAGTTTGGGCATTTTTTTCTCTGGTTCTTGTGGCAAGGCTCGTGAGGAGCTTGCTATGTATATAGGTTCCATTGTATTTCATTACTTGTTGTATCTCTTGCTTTGATCATCATTATATACACATATATCCCAAACTGGTTTTCCCCGGGGGGGTTTTATCCAGGGTCATGTTGACCAAAAATACCTGCGTCAAATTTATTCATGTTTAGGAGTGTAGATCAGCATTTTAAAGTTCAAGATCTAGAGGTAGTGTTATGTGCTTTAAGTTATATTGCATGTGCTAACATTGAGATAAGAAAACACTTGCAAGGGCAACTTAAAAGAGCACTTAACCTGTAAAACATTGAGCAGAAAGTGGGATGACTATTTGCTGTCCTAAAACAACAAAAGAAGACAGCCATACAGTTGAAACTTAGAGCCATACTAAGGTCAAGGACAGACCTTAGATGGCAGCCTCATAGGACCTCAGATAATTTCTACATTGTATCGGAGCCAAAAGTGGCTTAGACTTGCTGATTTTGGAGCACTTTTTGGGCAGTTTGGAGAAGTCTTTATATTAGATTTGTTGGCTGTTTTGGACAACAAGTTTACAGTCCAAAACAATGGGTAAACTTTAGATCTGAAGGTACCTCTCATTCATTGCCAATTGCATAGCTCAGGACAGATTTTGGACAGCTAGTTTACAGTGTTTGTGGACAGTTGTGGGCACATTTGTTGGGCTGATTTTTGACACTTGTGGACAGCCTCTTTTCACACCTGCGTGGACAGGAGTCACCTGTAGAGACGACCTCTTTTCACACCTAGAGATTAGGAGTGAGGTCGTGGATTCGCTTGCCTCTTTTCACACCTGTGTTGATAGGAGTGAGGCAACGTTCCTTTGCATTGGGAGCATCAGAGTGAGCACAGTTGGCAGACATGTCAGTATCTCAGATGCGTGTGGAGGACAAGCTAGTCGGGGCTAGCAATTGGTCGCCTTGGAAGGCGAGGATGATCTTTGTCTTATAGGACCTCGAGCTATGGGACATGTTATCGCACGGTTTGTAGGAAAGGTCTAGAGAGCTTGAGTCAGGGCTTGAAACCGGCGTAACAGGAGCTTCCCCACCCACTGTCACCTCGATGGGGGGCTCTTTCTATTTAGGAGGGCTAGTCCAAGGGAGACG
>ML784896.1:218629-251775 GCA_009831015.1 Picea engelmannii | reverse complement strand
ATTGGGGTTTTCCCTGGCATTTGCCTAAATTTCTGAGTTTTATGGGTTGTTGTCCACTGTGTTTATTTCCGCTGCTATTTTGCTTAGCAATGTGTATTTCTGCTTATGGTAATTTCTGAATGTGGGTTTAAGGCATTTATGAAGTTTATGAAGACAGTTATCTCTACGTTGCTAAGTGTTTGGCAAAAATTTCAGTTTGCTGATTTTTGTCAATAAAAATCTACATGGTATCAGAGCTTTGTCTCTGAGTGACAGTGGGTATTGTGATTTTTGGGCAAAAGGGTGTGATTGTTTTCCTTGAGTTGTGATAGGGAATATGGCTGCAAGCATTAGATATGAGGATCGGTTGGATGTCATTTCCAGCTATTTGCAGTGGAAGGTCCGATTGTTAGCTGTTCTCAAGGAGAACAAAAATTATAACGATGTCAACTCTGTTGTGGCAGCTCCCGCAACAGATCCTATTGCTTTGGACTTGCATGAGGTCAAGGAAGCCAAGGCTCAGAGGATTATTCTGGATGGGGTGAAGGATCACCTTATCCCACACTTGGCTAAGAAAAAGATTGCCAAGGAGATGTGGGATGCACTTAAAAACTTGTTTGAGGCGAAGAACGAGAACTGGAAGATAGCCTTGAAGGCTAAGTTGCATGATACCAAGATGGGTAAGGAGGAGAGTGTCTCTTCTTATCTTACCTGGGTGGCTCAAGTAAAAGATGATCTCGCAACTGTTGGAGAGGTCATTACGGATTCTGAGTTGGTGAGGATAGCCTTAAATGGCTTCACCAAGGAATGGCAAGTCTTCGTGAAGTGTGTGGTGGGACGTGAGCATCTACCAGATTGGAGCAGACTGTGGGATGATTTCACTCAAGAGGAGATCCGAGAAAGGTCTCAGAGCAGTGAACAGAAGACAAATGGAGTTGATGAGAATGTTGCTCTTACTGCAAAGAGCAAGAAGAAAGGAAGTTCCGGAAGGGACTTGAGTAAAGTGAGATGCTATTGTTGTAACCAGTTGGGGCATCTTGCCTCTCATTGTCCTGAGAGGAAGAAGAAGATGAAACCAAAGGGGCCTGAGACAACTGCTACAGTAGCCATGGAGGACTTTGCTTCAAAGTACGAAAATGAATTTTCTTTGGTGACCTTAGTTTCCAGTGTCGGCAGCGGAGGATTTGGAGGTGATATCAGATGGATTGTGGATAGTGGAGCGTCTAGCCACATGACGGGAATCTAGCGAGTATTCCTAGATTTCACAGGGATTGGTACTGGCCGACAAGTGGTGAATGAAGGTGGTATGGCGAAAGCTGTACATGGAGTTGGGAATGTTAGATTCCAACTCGAGTTTGGGGTACTCTTGGAGCTTGATGGAGTTCTCTTTGTTCCAGGGTTGAGGGTTAACTTGCTCTCAGTCTCAGCCTTGGAGGATGTAGGATATTGTGTATTGTTCAAGAGGGAACATGTCTTTATCTACAGGCAGGGAGTGGACCCGGTGGAGATGCAGCTGATCGGTAACCGGGTGGACAGGTTGTATATGTTGAGAGGACAACCTTCAGTGTATGATTTAGTGTCGGATGAGGAGCGTGAGGAGGCTTCTGAGACTGTGGTGGCGCCAAGGATTCAATCTTGCATTCCGAGAGAAGAGAGCGAGTCTCTTCTGAGCACTGGCAGGAGGCTTAGCCAGGTTGATCGAACCAATGCTCAAGATGAAGTAAGCTCAGGGTTCTAGGATGTTGCCAGGAGAAGATCTTCTAGTTCGAGTTTTGTGTAGGTGTTGAGGATGGCTCCAGGTTTAGAGGGAGCTCCTACAGAGCACAGTGTGATGGAACCAGATGATAGTGGTGGCAACGATTACATCCCTCGCTACGAGGGAGTGTTACGTTTTAGCTCGGGAGGTACTCCGCATGTTTTGTCTTGTATGCGGATGTTACATTATATTTACACTTCCAGTCACTTAACTTTGTAATAGGTTTTTATAAAGTTGTAAAGTGGTTCTTTTATTAAAATGACTTTTTAATAAAGTGTACCTTCTAATTTTAAAGTGACTTTATTTTCATAAAGCACTTATGTAATAAAGTGAAATCACTTTAATATTTCAAGTGATTCATTTTGGAGGGAATGGATCACGACCCTTGATCTTGAAAAAGGCAAGATCTAATCTTGGCCTTTGGATTTAGGGTTGGGGAAGGTGAAAAGACACTTTGGAGGGAAAATGTCATTTTCAGATTTATAAAAAAATGCATAGGGTAGTGTGCAAGATACATTGAGAGAAGATTGAGAGAGATTTTCTGAGTAAGCTTGAGAGAGGAAAGTGAGCAACAAAGAGAGCATGTTTTCCAAGGGAGCTAGGGCATAAATCCTAAGGAAAGATTTTCTGTTTTGTGGCTGAGTTATTTTTCTGCTGTGAGAGGCCGTACTGTACGGATCCGTATAGCCTGTACAACAGTACATATTTGGCACGAAAATCGAGGCATTTTTGGGCATGGTTTTCGAGGCAGATTTCAAACTTTTGTTTGCTGTTTCTGGGCCGTACGGAACAGTCTGTACAATTGACTGTTGGCACAAAAATCGAGGTACTGAATAGGTCGTACAACAGTACTGATTTGGCATGAAAATCGAGACAGAATTTAGTGGGACTGTTTTGGTGCTATGAGGTATTTTCCTTTGCTGGAAATGTGTATTTGATGTTGTTCTATACTTTCCTGAAGCTGAATAATAATCTCTCTCTCTCTCTCTCTCGTTGGGTTTCCCCACATTGGGGTTTTCCTTGACATTTGCCTAAATTTCTAAGTTTTATGGGTTGCTGTCCACAGTGTTTATTTCCACTGCTATTTTGCTTAGCAATGTGAATTTCTGCTTATGGTAGTTTCTGAATGTGGGTTCAAGGAATTTATGAAGTTTATGAAGACATTTATCTCTAGGTTGCTAAGTGTTTGACAGGAATTTCAATTTGCTGATTTTTGTCAATAAAAATCTACATTCCCTAGATAATATCATTCTCCAAGTGTCAGGTGTATCAACAACAACGACGTCCATTATGATGGGGAAATCAGGGTAGTCAGCAAGGTGCACTTGAAGACCTTCCATCAAGCCGTAGACCTTGATTCCCTTTGACTCAAATCTACTAACGTCGGTATAAGGCCCTGTAACTTCCAGCCCCAATTGGTTTATAACCTTCGAACTCATCATATTGACAGATGATTCGGAGTCAAGCATGCAATTGTGAAGATATAGGCCATCTATTAGCAAGGAACTGAGAAAGGGTGTTTGCTCATTTTGCTCAAAATGACCAGTTTATACTAGTGTGGAAGTTTCTTCGAACGATTGCTAGTCATCTGGGGTCTATTTTGTCAAAGAAGGGATTTCCAACATTCCACAAATCCTTTTGACTTTTTGTAAGATATAGGCCATACTAGTGCTCAGGTTGGTCCTATCATTGCTAGGTTTTGGGAAATGTTTGGGTAGATCGCCAGCATACACCTGGGGCTCTTCAAGCTTTACCCTTGAGTCCTCACTTGTTTGTCCCAAGCATTCAATCCTAGGCTTTCTATGTCTTGATTTTCTTGGATTTGATTTGGCGTGAACGAGGTAAATATGGAATCTACATAATTAGATTTCTCATAAGTAGCCTTTGGGTGATAACATTCAAAATAGGAGTCTTTGCATGATAAGGACTTAGGATCATCTTCTTGCCTTGCAACATTTTGTAGGTTCAAAGTGTTCGGACAAATTTGTTCTTTTGGAGCATGAGGTTTTATTCTCTGAGGAAGTCTCATAGAAAGAGGCTTTTGGGTTTGTGATAGTGACCTTTCTAACTTAGTGATTTCTTAGAGGTACCTAGATTCCTAGAGGGTTCATGTTGTTTTGAAAAAATTAAGGCATCTTTCATAGTTGAGAGCCCATTCTTCCAAGTACCAGCCCCTTTAGGGGAAATGGTTAACTTAATCTCATCGTTTACCTCTAGTATCTCTGGGAAATCATGTTCTTCTTCCTCAACCTCTTCCTCATTGAACCATAGGACATCATCTTGGTCCTGGGGAATGGGATCACACCATTTGAGATTTTCTTCAATCCGACAAGCACCATCTTGTGCTTCCTTGAGGTCTGTAGGGAATCGGTTCCTGAGGATGAATTGGAAGTTTCCTTCGAAAGAATTTAAGTATTGTCCGAGAATAGCGCTCTCTGGTAGAAAGTCATAATCAATTCGACTAAGTAAGGTATTAAACCTGTCATTAAATTCCCTAACATTTTCGTCATTTTGTTTGAATATTTTGAGATATTGGGAATAAAGCGATGACATATCTTCCATCACACCCCATCTTTGCAAGAAAACTTGTTCTAAATCTTCAAAAGTTTTGAGGCTTTTTCTTGGGAGTTTAGTGATCCATTTTCTAGCATTTCCAGTAAGTGAGGCAAAGAAAAGTCTCATGAATGTGTCAGGATGTTCTTTCCCAGACTGATGAAAGTCATAGCTCTCACAAAATTTGGTCCAATGTGTGTTACCAGAAGCCCCAGACTCTCCGGAAAACTTGGGTATCCACGAATCAACATTTTTAGGGAGATTATGTAATCCTCCTTGAATATTGGTTAAGTCTAAACGGTCGAAGAGTTCTTCGGGAGCCCATCTAGGAGGGGCCATGGGGACAATAGGAACTACAGGACAAGAGAGTATGTACTGACGTCTGCTACGGGTCGTCATCAGTGGATTTGCCAGACAATCTCCTTGAGATTATCAAAGGGATGAGGAGATCATCCTCAGTGGAGTCGCCAGGTAAGCTTTGTGAAATGAAAGCTTTGGATAAAGGCTCACCGAAAAGTATCGTTCGAGGAAAATTGACTCTATGTTCCCCGACAACGGCGCCAAAATGTTATCGCGCTATTTGTACTTGCCCAAAGCCAAAGGCAAGTGGATACTGAATTGGCGTAACAAAGAGGATGACCTATCACTGTCACCTTAATAGGAAACCTCTTTCTATTTAGGAGTATGTCACAGTACCCCAGGGGAGATGTCCCCAGTGACTTGAGGGTTTGAGAAGGCTGCTAAGGTAAAAGCTATAAGAAAGTCCCATCCTTGTCACAGGTCACCCAGATCAAAAGTTCCAAAGTTTTACTGAGATGAAGCAAGAAATAAATTAGGTGTACCTTCCCAGAATAAGACAACAAATAGAAAAGAAATGCAATTTGCAAGTACCATATGATGTCCATGCTTCATAAAACCATAAACTTCTGAAAGATAGACAAGCTGATATAGAACTGAAGCAATGTAAATATTTACAACAGCAATGAATATTTAGCAACAGCCACAACAATTATGCCTCAATAATGCTTAAGAATGACAAGAAACAATAGCCTTAGGTTGACAAAAATGATAATAGTTGTCAGAAGCAATTATGGTAATGTCTAATCAACTTTCAATCTTGATTTTAGGATGAATTTGCTGCTGTTATAGATGGCTGTAGCAATCTTTTGCAACAACAACAAATTAGTTAGTGAGTTAGTCTAGCTTAAAGTTAGTAGAATTCTTAGGGAAGATAGTTTAAGAGTTGTTCGGTCAATCAATCACTTGTGAGGAGTGGACTAGTGCCTTTTAGGGTAATGGAGTCAAGGTTAACAGCAGCAACTCTTAGAGGAAAACAACAACGATAATAAATAATCTAAAGGGATGGATAAGATGATTGAGGTGTTAGTAACCTAAGGCCTCAATGTCTAAACCCTAGAAGGAATGATTGCTAGAAAATAAGTAACCTTAGGCCCTAGCGATTTCCTTCTTCCTTAGACTAAATTTGAAGTAAAATATATGAAGCAATTGAAGTAATGCTACTAGAGTGCTACAATGGTAGGGCTCTAGTGTATACTTCAAAAGAAGTGTCCTCTAGCAATTTCAAGTAGGTGGAAAATTATAAGGAAAAAGATAGTAACATATGTTTTTCCCCTAGGGTTTCAAACTAGCAATTTCATAATCTTTGATATGAACAAGCAAATTCACCATAACCATTCAAAATAAAATGAAGAATTGCAGATTTACTTACTTCATCAAGAATAATCTAGCACAAACCCTAGTTGAAGACTTTCCACCATGAAAAAATGCCAAAATACATCAAGATTAGCCTCTCCAAGAAGTTGCGCACCACTTAATTTCAACCAATAACCCTTAAAGAGGGCTGAATTTAAGACCTCACACTTGTGTGAGTGAAAGATGATGATAAAATACAAGAGATTTATCTCTTATTTATACAATGACAATGACCTTTAATTGTTTTTTTTCGGTCACAAAAGGTCGACATGGCCAGTTTACATTAAAAATCCAATTTTTACATAAAATCAACATTTAAAACCCTAATTTGTCTTTTAGGGATGATGCCATGCTCCTCTTAGGGTGACGTTAGGCCCCATCATGGAACACTAGACCTCAAAAGTGAAACGTTAGGCCCTCAGAAGCTGCCACACGTGCCAACCAAGCCGTCCTCATGCCAAAACCCTGACTGGATGACGTCAAGGCTCAATATGATGATGTCAGGGGCCTTCAAGGGCCAACATCATGGTGGAAGGGTAAGACCCCCCTGGGTCTAGGCCTGCCAGAGTGTCTCGGAGGAAACGTTCTTCTTCTTTCTTGGTGCCATCCTCTGGTGTCTCTCTGCCCCTGGCTGGGGTCACAACATCCATCTGGTGAGCTTTTAGCCCCATGGAGGTCCGAGCTAATCATCTCCCCATATGTACCTGTCCACTGAGCATGGTCCTGCAGCAACAACAAGTACGCCCTCCATGGGCTCATAAGTCATAGGGTTCATAGCAATGCCAATCACGTCCAATAATCAAATTACCCAAACATGTGCATCAAACCCCCCTTTACCCAGACAGATGCTCAAAGATGTTATGTAGTTTAACAAGCCAAGTTTAGAGAGGGTCTCAGGATGTCCTATTGGGCTAATCCTCCTCAAGTTTGGGGTCTTTCCCAGGTGAAGACCAATCTAGGTCATGTAAGTGTATGAAATGGAATAAGGAATGTTTGGGCAAGGGGTGCACTGATAACAGGGAAATGTAGGTCTTACCTGTGGGTGCCTCTGTAGAGGGCAAGCTGGACCTTGTCATGGATGCCATTGTTTCGTAGCCCATTCAATGCTTTTTATTCTTTATCTTATTGCTTTTTCTTTTCAAGAGAATAGCTGGGGGACACTGTCTTGGTGTGGTGACCAGTGGTGACAGTGTTACCCACAAGCACTTCACGGAAATGAGAAGGCTGGCTCGTGATGAGACCCCCTTTCTCTTGGCTATGCCACCAAGAGCCATTACCCTGGTTTGGTGACCAGATAGATGGTAGTGTCATACCACTACATGCCCATGGACCTAATAGTCCGGCTCATGATGAGACGTCCTATCCACCAACTAGATCTTGAGTTTTATTTTATTTTACAGGTCCCCTTTTCTTACTGAGAAGCCATTTATTGCTTTCTCGGAAATCCCTGGGCGAAGCATCTCAAGGTTTCATTTTGGCTTTTAACTTTTGCCAGCTACTTTTACCCTCTGGGCCTTTAGCCCCTTCTTCCCACAAGGCAAGGTACAACCCTTACTAGCTTGGCAAACCCAATGCCCAAACCAAGGTAAGGGAAGATGAGAGGGACAATGATGAAAAGTGGTAAGTATGGAAGGAATGGACGATGACCTTTCATAGACCCACCTAGTGACAACTCATCCCTAAGGGAACTAGCTTACTAGGGCACTCTGTCACCCTTCCAGGTATGAACAAGTTAAAGAGCATAATTTCCAAGCAAACGTTATGAAACAAAAAAGAGTTTAGTACACATATTCAAATGCTTCGAAAATCCGAGTGACACATACCATGATACCCAGACTCATTACCTCATGGAGCAAGACCCACTGCTACTTCAGGATCAGACCGATGGGATGGATGCTGCTGCTGCTGATAGATAGGGTGCACTTGAAGAAGGGATGGGCCCTCTGGGGCCAAGCTCAAGTCATATGGCTCTCGGTACTCCATGTCTAGGACCTGTGGGCCTTGAGACATAATCTCCTTAGTTATCCCTAGGATAGGGGATAACAAGCACCATAAAAGAGCACTTAACCATCAGTTTGAACTTTGAAGGGAGTTTTCTTGGCAGCAATTTCAGACCTGTTTGTTGTCCTAAAACAATAACAAGGACAACTTTTATAAAGTAAACTTAGAGCCCAACAAGAGGTCATAAGATAGGCATGTTGGGCAGCCTTGTAGTTCCTCAAAAATCTTCATCCTTCACCCACACTCTTCAACAATTTATAACTTCTTCTTGACTCTATTTCTTCCTTGAGATCTTTCCAGAAAGATCAAGAGAGATCATCAAAAGAAATATTAATTTCCAAAAGTTAGAAACTTTGGAAATTTGAGTTATAAAGCCAATAATAATTAATTAAATTAATTATTATGCTTTTCCTAAGTTAGACTTAGGATAAATTAAAAATGTTGAAATAATTTATAAATGAATTGTCTTTTGCATGCCTGGACATAAGGCCTATGCATAGACACTTTCCAAAGCTACAATTTTGACACTCCCTCTTTGTGAGGAAGGTGTTATGCACCACCCCCAACTTGTCCCTGAAGAAGATGAATTTGCCTTTCATCAAAGCCTTTGTGAGGATGTCTGCAACCTGCTCATTTGTAGGCACATACTGTAGCTTCATTGTCCCCTTATGCACGTAGTCACGAATGAAGTGGATCTTGATTTCTATGTGTTTCGATCTGTCACGAAACACCAGATTTTCAAAGAGCTTAATGCAGCTCTGATTGTCATAGTAAATCAAGGTAGTCTCCAACTCTTGATCAAAAAACCCCATGAGTAATTTTCGAAGCCAAATGGCCTCACATGATGACAAACTTGCTGCCATGTATTCAACCTCAGCAGAACTTAGTCCAACTGACTTTTGTTTCCTGCTAAACCAATAAATAGCTCAAGACCCCAAGCTAAAACAACTACCTGAATTACTTTTCCTGTCAACTGCGTTTCCTGCCCAGTCAACATCTGAATAACCCACTAGCTTCACTCCATCCCCTTGGATATAGCTCAATCCGTACTCAACTGTTCCACGCAGATAACTTAGGACGTGTTTTGTTGCCACCCAGTGCACACGCTTTTGTTCAACCATAAACTAACTGAGAGTATTGACAACAAAACATATATCTGGTCTAGTGTTGACCAGGTACATAAGAGAGCTAATCAACTGTCTGTATAAGGTATGGTCTACTGCCTTTGATCTGGAAGCATCAATCTTCTTCCAATTTGTCACCATCAGTGTAGACATAGGCCTACAGTCCTGCATCCCAAACCTCTTTAGGATCTCCACTGCATACTTTCCTTGTCCCAGGAAAATCTGCCCGTCTCTCTACCACACCTCCAATCCTAGAAAGTAGTGCATCAACCCTAGATCCTTCTTCTCGTACTCCAAAGCAAGGTCCCTCTTGCATTTAGCTATGGGTTTATCTAAACTTGTGAGAAACAAGTCATCTACATATAACACAAGAATGAGAGGCTCACCTCCAATAATGATGTAGTAGAGGTTCGAGTTTGCCTCACTCTTGGTGAAGCTCATCCCCTGCAAGTAGCTGTCTATCTTTGAATACTACACCTTGGGAGCCTGCTTGAGCCCATACAAAGCTCTCTTCAGTCTGCACATGTGGGAATCCCTCCCCTGTACCTCAAAACCCTCTGATTACTCAATGTACACTTCTTCCTCAATGATGCCATTAAGGAAGGCCATCTTCACGTTCATTTGGTGGATCCTCCATCCCAACTCAACGACAATAGAGATCACGGCCTTGATCGAATTGTACCTGGCTACTGGGGCGAATGTCTCATCGTAGTCAACTCCCTCTTTCTGAGAGAACCCCTTAGCCACAAACATGGCTTTGAACTTGTCCACATTGCCATCTGCAATGTGCTTAATTTTTTAAATCCACATCTAGCCTATCACCGATTTCCCTTCGAGCTGTGGCACAACCTTCCATACGTCATTCTTCATTATGGAAGAATATTCTTCCATCATGGCATCTTTCCATGCCTGCTGTTGTGATGCCTCCTGAAAGCTAGTAGGATTGGCCTCTAACAATTCACTCATCAGATCCATGTAGGTGGAAAATCTCTGTGGTGCTCTACTTTCCTTGAAAAAACTCCTAGGAGTACCCATGTACTCTTGAGCCTCTCTCAAGGTCTATTTATCCCATTTGGTCTTCCTCCTCCTGGAAGTGGAAGGAATATCATGTACTAGAGGAGCCTCCTGCTCCTCATTCTGCTTTGTAGTCTGAACACCTGTACCTGTACCTGTAATTTGTGTCTCCTCACCCTTCTTTGTCTCAAGCTCATGATCCCTTGCTGTTGCTGAAACAATATCATGTGCCTTTCTATGGGTTCTATCCTCCTCAAACTTCACATCCCTCCTGACAATTGTCTTTCTCAATGCTGGAATGTAGACTTGGTATGCCTTTGAAGTTTCACTGTATCCAATGAGGATCCCCTTCTCAACAATGGCCTCAAGCTTAGTCCTCTTCTCTGAAGGGACGTGATAGTAGACTAGGCATCCAAATATTCAGAAGTGTCCAACCTTTGGTTTCTTCCCTGTAAAGACCTCCTTAGGAGTCTTTCTCCCCAACACCTTGTGAGGACTCTTGTTTTGTATGTAGACTGCACTGTTGCAAGCCTCTGCCCATAAGAACATAGGTAGATCCTGATCATATTGCATTTCCTTTGCATGGCCCTGTTTTTCCTTTCCGCCACCCCGTTCTGCTAAGGGTTGTACGGAACAATCAATTCCCTCTTTATCCCAGCATTTGCACAAAAATCCTTGAAGGCCTTTGAGGTGTACTCGCCTCCATTGTCGGATCTATGTGTTTTGATCTTTCTTCCTGTCTGGTTCTCAACAAGAGCTTTGAACTCTTGGAATCGACTGAAGACCTTGTCCTTGGTCTTCATGAAGTAGATCCAGATTTTCCTGGAGTGGTCATCTATGAAGGTCACATAGTATTCGTACCCACTCAAGGATACTGAAGACATGGGCCCACATACATCTGAGTGTATCAAGTCTAGAATGCCCCTTGATCTGCTGTCATTGCTGGGGAAAGCTTTTTTGGAATACTTCTCTAATGCACACCCTTTGCACACGTCATGATGCTTTGTGTTGAAGTCTCGAAGGCCTGTCACTATCTCCTTGAGCACGTTGAGTGCTCTGTGATGCAAATGTGCCATCCTCCTATGCCACAACTCGGTCATATCACAACTGCTTCCTACCAATGCTCGGGTTGGCTCGAATTGAAGCTTGTACAACTTCCCTCTCTTGACTCCAATCACTTTGGCCATCTTGGAGTCCTTGGGCCGAATGTACACTTTCCCAGCCTGGAACGTGACCACATAGCCCTTGTCCTCTAAGGCCGAAACTGAAATCATATTTTTTGTCAACCCCAGAACATACAACACGTCTTTCACTATTAGTGGCTTCTTGGACTCCTTCTGAAACGTGACTGTCCCATGGTTTGTTGCCCGACACTTGGCATCATTTCCCATTTTAATATAGAGGTCCAACTCCTCCTCCTTCAAATTGGAGAAGTATTCACGCACTCCAGTCATATGACTAGAGGCACCACTATCAATATACCATACACCAGTGCTAGCTGTCATGTCCCCATTTTTGGGCTTCCCTGTTATACATTTGGAGATAACTTCAGGGGTTAGTGTTAGCTAGGACAGAGGGATGAGGTTATGTTATCTGTGAGCTCAGAGGGTTTGGAGCTAAGTTGTAGGAAATGCCCCCCCAGACCACGTACATGTACCCGAAACTTGTCGAAACGTCGAAACGGGTACGAAACGATTGGGAAATGCCCTCAGCCGTATTGTATGACGTTTCCTAATTTGGAAATGCCATACGGTATGGCCGATGGCGTTTCCCAACCGTTTCAGCGCAAATGGTAGTCGTTTCTGCAGGTTTTTCTTGTTATGCAGGCCTGTGCAAGGGACCACGAGGTTCGTGGGTCCCTTAGGTTGAAAAAAATCCCCTCTTTAACCACTGATAAACATTTTAAATTTGCCCACCATTTCACCCACCTTAGTAAAAGTGACATTCTCCTTTATCTTTCATTTTCATCCTTTTACTTAAATTTTTAACATTACCATTAATTGTTTCAGGATGTTTGAGAGTGGTTCCATCCTCATTGGACTTCATATGGAGAAAGTAGAATTTTAGGTTCCATTCAAAATTCAACAGACTTAACATTTTTCAGGATTTTAGGATTGGCAGGGTTACGATGTTTTCACTGGATTCTATCATGTATGAGGGTATGGAATTGGCATTTAATCAAGAGCACCAAGCTCTCTATGTATTGTTAATAAAAATATAACCTAATATCAATAATGGATATAACTCTCTAATAAATATGTAAATGTGTGTTATGCTTCTAAAAATATAACCTAATATTAATAATGGCTATGACTCTCTAATAAATATGTAAATGTGTGTTTTGTTTCACTCGCTTAAAATGAAAATTCAAAGCAACGAGTACACAAGACCAATGGCTGCCTATATAGCTTGGATAGTGGTATTACGAGAGGTAAACTTTGAGTCAAAACTAAATTTGGCGAACACAATTGCCAACTGATTACTGTGATTACTTTATGAGAAAAGTAATGAAAGGCCCATTGATAGGAGCCGTGCTTATAAAGAGTTGAGACCCCACGTTCCATTCCACCTTCCACCATTTTTTATGGGAAGGCAAGAGTCCGGCACAGGTTTTAAGTACACTTCAATTAAACGACTCGCTGATCCATAAAAAATCTTCGATTTCCGCTTTTTAATCAAGTTAGTATTGTTAATATTACTATATCGTGGTCCGAATATAACTATATCCAACAGAAATCGTGGCACATTTATAACAATACACAGCTGAAATTGCCTGAGTTTATTATTTTACATAACTCTATGGCATCTAGGCATGTTGGGGAGCCCGTGCATTCTTTCCAGCGAACCTTGGCAAAGCAATAAGTTCCCGTCCATCGAATTGTTCCCATTGCCTTGGATTTCGGATTTTGTTCATGATTGCGGTCATTGTCGAAGGTGAACTCGAAATCCAAGGGCTCCAGAAGTGTATGAGCAAAGGTCGGATCATTATTTTTGTCAATATTTGCAATTTTTAAACCCTTTGAACTTTGGAGTGGATCCGGATCCTTATCCGTACCAGATCCGCGGATCCATCACCCAGGGTGGACGGATCCGATAACATAGCTTTTAATAAATTTTTAGGTCTCTCTTTGAATTAGGGGCAATTAGATGTGAAAGTTGCAAGTCTAAGCTATGTTACTACCCCAAATCCTTATCCCTTCAACCAAGAGGAAGTGCTGGGTGCTCAACAAGGGAACAACAAGGTTCCCCTCTAGCTCCACAGGTCAAATCCAAGATGCTTGGGCGCTCAACAAGGAGGACACGTAGTGCCGTGAAACCGTCCCCGACTTCAACCCCTTCTCGCCTCCTAAGTCACCCCTTTTTAATGGTTTTAGCAATAATAGAATTAGGTGCTTATTTAGACTAGCCACACAGTCCTTTTCCCTTTCTTGTTACCCAAGATCCACAAAGTGGCAAGGGGAGGGAATATGGGGAAAAAGGCGGGGAAAGAGTTTGATTACTTTGCCAAAAAAGAAATTCTAACTAGCCGTCATGATATTGCAAGGGTGGCTAAGCCACTCACATGCAAGGTGTGGGCACAAATGAATAATTAAAATAACTTGAAATAAATTAAATGAACAATCTAGCCACACAACTTTGCCTTAAGGACAAAGGTGGGCAAAAAATAAAATGAATTTGCAATTCTCACAACTATGACACAATGTGGAGGGCAACCCTACTGATTTTGTGCCAAGGTGGGTAAAAGAATTTAAAGAATAAGCTAAGTAAATCTTAGCCACTCAACCTTCTCTTTATGGGAGAAGTGGGGCAATTACTTAAGCAAAAATTAGAAATCAAGCAACTAATCTAGCCAACACGATATTGCAAGGGTGGCAAAGCCACTCACATGCAAGATGTGGGCAAAGCCTACCGATTTTGTGCCAAGGTGGGTAAAAGAATTTAAATAATAAGCTAAGTAAATCCTAGCCACTCAACCTTCTCTTTATGGGAGAAGTGGGGCAATTACTTAAGCAAAAATTAGAAATCAAGCAACTAATCTAGCCAACACGGTATTGCAAGGGTGGCAAAGCCACTCACATGCAAGATGTGGGCAAAACAATAATTAGAAAATACTTTACAATTTACAAATTATGAAAACAAGAAAAAAATGCAAG
This sequence comes from Picea engelmannii, assembly GCA_009831015.1. NCBI lineage: Eukaryota > Viridiplantae > Streptophyta > Pinopsida > Pinales > Pinaceae > Picea > Picea engelmannii. Next base: position 237,481 of record ML784896.1, on the reverse strand, counting down.
CCCAATAGACTCTCTTGGGCTTCTTACAATGCTTTAGAAGGGAAAATAGGTGAAGGGATCTTGCACCACTACTCTTGGATGATTCCTTGAGCTTTTTGTGGCCAAGATTGGGCAGCACCTCCCCTTAGACTGGTGAAAACCTACATAAAACAACAAGGTATGTTTGCTGGAAATTGCTAAAAATCACTTAAAATGAATTAGTTTTGGTTAGTATATAAAACATAAATTTTTGTATACAAAATATGAACTTAAAGATTGATTGGAAAACAAGATTTAGAAGAGAAATAAGTGTAGAAAATATATATCAGAAATTTCAGTGAAGAGAATTGAAGCTTCTGGAGTCCTCTCTTCCAAGCTTTGATAACCTGCAACTAGTAAATCTTTGCTACACAATGAGACAAGAAAGTGAGTTCTTCAAAATGGTTCACAAAATACTTTGCAAACTGAAAGAAAAACAACTCACATAAACCTACAACAATACTACTATAGATTTATCCCCAACAAAATACTTTGCTTGGGGTTTTTCAAGTAAAACAATGTGAGCAAGATGAACATAAATTGTAGAAATATTACCTCACAAGAACACCAAGAGTACTCCAATAGAACACCAATAGATCACCGCATGCACACCGGGAGTTCCTCCAAAGCTTCACTTCTATTATTGAAAAGAATGGCTGCAATATGGCAGCAAGATTACATGACAAAAATGGGGAGAGAGCAAGAGAGAGTGAGGAGAAATTTTGGCAGCATGGAGTTGCTATCAAACTTCCTGTCCAAATGAGGAGAGGAGGGTTCCTTTTAAGGGAAAGAGGGAGAGGAGACCCCCCTTGCATGCTTTCAAAGTGTCACTCCCAAAAGAGGGAGGCTCACTGAAGAGGGGGGGGGGGGCACCATGAAAGAGGGGAACTCCCATTAGGAGAGGAAACTCAAAAATGGTGGAAGAAACCCCCATTCCTAAGTTTAAACCTCTCTCTAATGCCCCAAGGTGTGGAATGGGCCCCCCATGTGGTCCCCATCACCAAATGGCCAATCCAATGGAGATGGTGAGCCCCACAAGAGACAAATTTGCTCCCATCTCTAAAGTTAAATTGTATGAGAGGTAGGAAAGGGGGGATTTGATTTATTTGACCCCGTACTACATATAAATGACTTAGGAAACAACTTTTCCCTTTTTTTTCATGTTTTACAACTTTAGGAAAAATTTGACATTTTTAATTTAGCCAATTATTTGCTGATTTTTGACTAACTTAGACTCCTCATGGACATTGACTTAGCAAAACTTGTCCAATTGAGCTGAAACTTGGTCCAAGGGTGTAGAGGTCATAAACCATTTGTTTTGAGTACTCACACCCCTATACAAAATCCCCAAGGACCAAATTTTTACATTTTACATAAAAAATAATTAAAAACTTTCCAATTTACGGGAAATTTTAATTATTAAAAAATCCTATCAAATCTTAACGGAATTCCGCAAGACTCTAGGAGATGTCTAGCATGGTCATATACAACACTTTCAGCCCTTAGCTACCTACTGGGCTCGATCATTAGAACGCCTTTCACCACTTTGGAGGAAATTTGAGTGAAAAACTCAAGTAATTAAAATCGCTGAAAAAACAAAATTATTTACCTAAGGAAAAAACCACTCAATGAAAGGAATTCCCTAATGATAAAGTCCTAGGCCACTAAATTACAAATTTTGACCCATGCTAACAAGTTACATTTACAAAAATTTTCCCACGCAGGGGAGCGAACATTCCGTAGAGAGAAAGAAGTTTCGGGGGCAGAATTGCCCTGCTGAGCCATAGGTCTTCAAACTTGTCGTACCACAAGGTACATATCTTCATGATACACGACGTTGACACCTAGTTGAAATAGGTGGTCAACAATGCCCAAGCTCTCTTGAAATCAATGCCAACTCTGCTGCAAACAAATTCTTCTAAGCTTTCTCGGAAAATCTCTCAAAGCTTGTCTTGCACACTGCCCTAGGTTCACTCTTGTAGCTGAAAATGACTTTTCATATTTAAATGTCTTTTCACCTTCCTCATCCCTAAATCTAATGGCCAAGATCTAAACTTGCCTTTAGAAGATCAAGGGACATGATTCATTCCCTCTAAAATAAATCACTTAAATATATTAAAGTACAATTTCACTTTATAACATAAGTGCACTTTATGAAATAAAGTCACTTTAATATTAGAAGGTTACTTTACAAAAAGTCACTTTAAATAAAAGAGCCACTTTATTACAACTTTATAAAACACTTTTTACAAAGTTAAGTGCCTAGCAGTGTAAATGTGAGGTTACTCCTGCATACAAGACACAACATGCGGAGTACCTCCCGAGCTACCAAAAGCTAACACCTTTTATGGGTAAAGGGCACCGCTCTTCCTCTGGAAGCAATAGGTGGTCGTGGAGGTACTCGAGATGAGCTTGGAGTGGGAGCTCCAGCTACTCCAGCTAAGGTGGAAGGTGATGGGGATGAGATCCCGATGGAGCCAAGTCCAACTGCAGGTTTGACTCTTCGTGGAAGTGGTGGCAGCATTGGCTGCACCAGAAGATCAATCTCCTCCTCAATCTCTGTATCCACTAGAATTGGAACATGCGGAGTACCTCCCGAGCTACCAAAAGATAACACCTTTTACGGGTAAAGGGCACTGCTCTTCCTCTAGAAGCAATAGGTGGTCATGGAGGTACTTGAGATGAGCTTGGAGTGGAAGCTCCAGATGCTCCAGCTAAGGTGGAAGGTGATGGGGATGAGATCCCGATGGAGCCAAGTCCAACTGCAGGTTTGACTCTTCGTGGAAGTGGTGGCAGCATTGGCTGCACCAGAAGATCAATCTCCTCCTCAATCTCTGTATCCACTAGAATTGGAACATCCTCCTCCTCCCCCAAATCATCTGCATGCTCCTCCTCCTCCAACCACTCGGGTGCCTCCTCCATCTCAGGCTCCTCAATCTCCACCCTCCACTGACTAGTGGTGTCAATGTCATCCAATGAAATGGTCTCTATGTCAGGTTCTTTGTCAAGTTGCTTCATCCTCAACCTTAGATTGTAGTAGACATATACCAAGTCATTAAGGCGCTGGGTACCTAACATGTATGAACATTGGGGGCCATAATTAGTGATGGTAAATTGTAGTAAATTGAAAATTAAAATTAAAAAAAATATAAACAATTTAAATTTTCATTGTTGCATTTTTGAACATTTCTAACGTGTTGTGCTTCTTGGAGTGTATCTTTTCAAAGACACTCCAATTGCGCTCACACCCTAAAGAACTGCAAGTTTGACTAAGCACCCGAACGACAAGTTTCTGCAACTCTGGGAGATTTCCACCATAATGTTTCCACCAGACATCTACAATGAATAAAATGAAAGGAAGACAACAAATTAGATTTCCATCAAGTAATAAATGTCAAATATAATATATAGAATGGAATAAACAAAATTTGAAATTGAAGCTTACCTGGCATCCTTGTGGTTCTATCTTGGACAGCCATATCATAGCCCAAGATCTCAGATGCCATCCTATATATCTCATTCTGTTTAGAAATCTTTGAGTGTTCAGTTGGAGTCAATACCATCCTCTGAACACACTGGAGAAAACCATCAATGGCCTCACCATCAAAATTAAATCCACAAGCACAAGCGAATGCGGGGTTGAGGTAGATCCCTTCTGCATGAATGGGACGATGGAGTGTTATTCCATCGCTTATCAATCACACCCCATATCTGAGCTCTCTTGGTGAGTCCTTCCTCCCCCTTGTCCCCATAGTATTAGTAGATAGCTTGCTTGGCCCTATCCATGGCCTCATACAAGTAGCCCATTGCGGGCTTCCCACCATCAACCAATCGAAGAACTTTTACCAAAGGTTCACTAATGGTACATATCTCACCTACTCCACTCTAGAATCTCTGGTCATGTCTCACAAGTTGGGCTATGGCTTTCCCATCTTGTTTGGTGCTATAAACACAAGCAACCCACTCATCAGAAAGAAACATTCTCTGTAACTCCAACATACTCTTGAGGAGCAACTGAAGAGAAATGAAGCTGGTGGCGAAATGTGTGATCGCGGGACGCACCAACTCTCTGTTCCCTATGAACCGTCTCATGAGTGAAAGAACAAATGTGTGATTATATATATATATATATATATATATATATATATATTGTCACACTTCGAGCTGAATCAATGATTTCCTTGATCCAATGAAGTTTTCCCATGTCCTCTAGCATCAAATCAATGCAATGGGCGGCACAAGGACTCCAGTACAAGGATGGATACCTCTCCATAAGCATCCTCCTAGCAACAACATAATTAGCTGCATTGTCCGTGATGACTTGGATAACATACTGCAGGCCTATCTCTTGGATAAAACCATCCATCAACTCACATAATAATTGTGCATCTTTTGTATATGCACTTGCATCAACACTTTTCACAAACATTGTCCCCTTGGGACAATTAATCAAGAAGTTTAGAATTGACCTGCCCTTCCCATCAGTCCACCCATTTGACATCATGGTGCATCCGATGGTCTTCCATGTTTCCCTAAGCTGAGCTAATCTTTGTGTGCAATCGACCTTTTCCCCTTGAAGGAGACACCCTCTCAAATCATAATAGGAAGGGCCCCTATACACTGGGTCAACAATAGCAACAACTTCAAACATAGAATGGTAGAAGGGGTTCTTGGCAATGTTAAAAGGTATATCACTCCAAAGAAAACATTTGGCCACAAGCTTGTCGACCTTCTCTTTTTTTTTTAAATTATTGACTGAATAAAAGGTTGCCCCTCAGGTGTTGACCTCGGCACAAAGAAAGGTGAGGTTGATGAGCAGACTGCATAAGCTGAGGGCCCTCTGGCTGAGGAGTGGGATTGTTGTCCCCCCCCAGAGGCACTTGTTCCAATGTTTCTATCTGCAAGTTCATTTTTGCGAGCTTCTTTCGCATCCCTCTTATTAGCCATGTCAATGATTGCTTGGTTTGCAATATGCATAATTTCTAGGTTACTATTGTCACAAGCATTCACATCAAACCCAAGGATTCTGGCAAGGTGGTATTTCAAGCGGCTAATTCCTCCAGAATTTTTTTTTCCGCAAAGATTGCATGTCAATATTTCTCTATTGGGAAGTTCCACTGGTTCACCATACACCCACATTGGATCCAATGGCTTCAACATTTTGTTTAGGTGAAAATCTTAAACCTATGGTACAAAAAAAAACCAAAATAAACACATGATAATGCAAAGCTTAAATAATGAGAGCTAGATGAATGTGGAATGATTGAATCTTCCATTCAAAAACAAGAAGAGGCGCATTGAAAACCCTAGCCTAAGTCTAGAAAAACAAACAAATGAAAGAAAAACGTTTTATACATACCTGAAAATCTTGATGGTTTGAATACTCACTCCACGATGTCTCCGCTAATGGCAACGAGATCCTTGGCTTTCTCCTTCTTGGACAGATGCGCAATGTTCTCTCACACCTCTCTAGCTGTCTCACACTCTTTAAATCAAACAATAAAAAGAAAAAAGCCCACCCACGGCCTTAAAACCCAAATCCAATGTACTTTCCCATCACTTAAAGCAGCAGGCCGGCACATTCATTCGACTCACGATATTTCCCTAATTTATCGCGATATATTGAATGTGTCACGAGACATTCAATATATCAGATTTCTCGCAATACATTCAGTCCGATATATCGGTGTGCGGTTTATCTCGGCGATAAATCTGATATATTGCCAATATTTACAACATTGCTTGAGATATCAACTTTGACTTGGACAACAATTCTGAATGCACAAGGCATACTTCAGAACTGCTCCAACAGAAGAATCCAGGTGAGCAACACTTGCTCGAATCCCATAATGATAATGTGGCAAGGTCTACACAACAGTGTGCTTTATGGATGTGCTATATACAATATACCTCTGCCAATTGTTTCATCAATCCCCTTGCTCGTTGATTTCTCGCGCACATATTTTTCATTGACCTTTCTAACAAGATGGTACATGTTTGGAAAATTACTATAGTAGCAGCAAGTTTGTTGTGAAGTAGATAGGCCATTTCCGTTTTTCAGAACTCGGATAAACAGAAAATACCAAAAATATCGTACGGACAACTTGTTCAGAAGGTTGTGCCTTGAAAATCACTTTGGAAGTGTATGTTCCCAGTTCAAACTCTGGCAAGGTTCCTGGTGATCATTTAGTGTAGCATTTTGAAGCCTGAGATTTTCCGAACAAAAGTCAGGTTGTGCATGGCAAGCCCATTGTTCAAGAAGGGTGCTTCTCCATTTTCTCTTTGCTTCGACACTTTACCATCTTACACTAGCAATAAGTTAACCTACTAGAGGTGGAGATTCCCCATTTATTTTTGTCCGATAAGAGGTAGTGAATTCTAGATTGTTCTGTATTTTCTCTTAGATGTGTTGGGGGTGGTGGAGCTTCCTCATATATTTCGTCTTTAGTGGTCTTGACTCTCAAGTAAGAATTTGAGATCATCAACTAAACTCGTTGTGGATTAAGTTTCTTTTGCTTCAGCAAGGGTTTTCTCTATGTTTTCTTTTTCCATTTTTAGATCTATACCCAATCAAACTTGAACCTTGTTTACTGTGTTTTTCATAAAGTAGTTCCTTTTTTATTTTACTGGTATACTTATAAATGCCCGAATGTGTTTTAACAGGTTTTAGAAATCATTGGTGACCAAGTAAAGGTGATAAGGGCTGATAAACGAGGAATGTTCAGAGAAGACATGATAGATTATTTCAATATTTAAATGTTTCTATTCATTCGATGAGGTATGTAGCAATCAATTTTTTGTAAAGATCAGTAGTCATTTTAATAGCTTACTTCACTCTTCAAATTTTAGTTGCTATTCTGTACTTAACTACATTGTCATATATCATTGTTAACATCTGGAATTTTGATGCCTTCCTAGCTTTCTAGGACAAAAAAATACATGTATTTGCTGATGCAACTCTTTGAGTAGCAATAAAGCTCCAGAGTGTGTTGTTCAACTCCCTAACGATATTTTCTCATTTCAGCTAATTTCAATATACCTACACAAGAATCTTTTAGTGGTTTGAATGACACACTTTTAGGGAGAACATTAAGAGGATACCTCTTAAATGATCTAATGTTGTTATAATTATGGATCTGGAATTTAAAATTCCAATATGCTATAATAGAAGGGTTTTATGAAAAGATGTAAAGAAGCAAAAGTGAAGGAAATAGATGTCGAACAAAAGGCCCCAAAATCAGAGTTGGAGAAGAGGACAATGATTCTTTCGTTTGGCATTTTTTGTAGTGTCATAAGAGGTTGAAAGAAGATTCAAGAATTTGAGCTGAACTGATGGAAGAGAATGGAGATGAAGTAAACTATGACGCCTGTTCACTTTCTTGGCACCAGAGCAGGCGCATATAAATGCAAGGAGAGTTTTTTAGGAGAGTTTGTGGACCAAAACACAAGTGGTGGTTGGGGTTAATAGAGAGTGAGCCTGGCCCTATAAGGGCACCATATTGTCCCTTTTATTGTTTCATCTTGTTGAACTTGATTAATGTTCTACTTTTCTTCAACTAAATGAGTATCTAATAGTTGTTCCGAAAGATTATTTAGATACTTCCTTCATATAATTGTCTTTTGCTCGTGACTAGCACAATTGCACATTTTGGGAGGATGTATAGACTGAAAGGTATTATTTCTCTATATGGGGAGATTACCATCCTTGGATCAGTTCTAAAGACATGACATCTGTGATCCTCTCTTGAGATTATTTTGAAGGAGGACCAAATTACAATACTCCCTAGCCATCTAGAGATCACTTAAATAGTGAATGGGGTCGGGGCACAACTATGCAATTATTCAGTACAGAGGAGAGACTTGGCCTAAACATGTTTAGTTCAGAAATCATATGTTGTTTATTTCAAATATTTTTTATAAACCATGATTATAACTTCCTGAGATTATGAATAACCATGTTCCATTTTCTTCTAATTGTATACGGGTGACAAGTTTATAAGTTACATTCATTCTATATAAACAAGCCTTCCATAGATGAGGTCTTAGCTCTCAGACACATAGCTGTTTGGATGGTTATGCAGGAAACATACTTCTACAAATTACCAATAATTGTGTTCTGCTATTATGTATTTACAGCAAGAAATTTTTGTTTGTCTCTCACTTGCACCTCTTCTCATTTGCTAGGTAGAGTGTGCAACAGATTGGAGATTTGGCTGCTGTCCTCTTCTTTCAACTATAGCCTTGTCATTCACGGGTAGATGGTGGGAAATTTAGACATCCTCCCATTCCTTCAACTATATAGCCAGACTGAAATTTAGCCTTCAAAGCATCTTATACCTTGGATGACTGATTTTCAAGTTCAAGTCACAGGCGTGATGTAGTCAGCATATTTGATATGACCAAGATGATTGTTATTATCAGACCATCACAGATTTTAGTATGAGGTGGCCGTTGTAGTATACATAGTTGTAAAGTTGCTCCCATGTACTAATGGGATATAGTTTTATTTGTTTGATGTTGCATCTCACCTGGATTATATACTTAATTATTGACCCGATGAAAATTTGCATATTGTCGATGAGCTTGTATCAAATATTGAGCTCTATTTCATGAATGAAAGATTTGATGATTCCTACTCTAGAAATGTATATTTTCTTAATATGATGATTTGATCTCAACAGAAAAAGAGGTTTTCTGTACGATATTGGGAGGAATATCGATTACAATGTAAGAATTTGTGAATATCATCTTGGGAATAATATTCGTTGCTAATTTTTTAATTTTGTGTTTGGCAGTAAAAATTTCAGTGAGTTTCACTAATCTAAGTAGAGTATGCATCTAACCAAACATCATTTAATGTAATTGCTATTTTGATTCTACATTAATTTCAGTAAAGGGTTAGTTATACTTTGATAAAATCATATTTTTGGGATGGGAGAAAGAATACTCGATGAATATTTATGTGTTCCCAATTAATGTGTTTTTAGTGGTGGTTACAACTAAATTCCATCACTAATCCAAGTAGTGATTATGCATCTAACTAAACACCATTTAATGCAAGTGCTATTTTGATTCTACAATAATTTCACTAAAAGGGTTAATTGTACTTTGATAAATCATATTTTGGGATGAGAAAAATATACCCAATTAATATTTTTTTGTTCCAATTAATGTGTTTTTGGTGGTGGTTACAACTAAATATCATATAGGAGAACAACATTATTTTTTTCCATGTGAGAGTGTGTGACCTAGGGTTCTCTGTCATCGACTGAGCACCTCTGCAACTTTCTGAATGGTGGAGTTGGAGGGGGGAGCTCAACTCTCTCTTACAACGAGGCACTGACTGGCAGTCATCGTCAACCAACCAATTGCAGTTCTTCGGGATCCGAAAAAGACAAAGGTATTGCTACAAGCAAAGGGATGGAAGGAGCAGGAAATGAACCAACGGTGGGTTCCAAGATAACATGCATGGAATATAATCAAGGAGGCAAAGGCAAGCAAGGCGTAGGCAGATGCATCCCCAAGATGAATGTAGTTCTAGAGTATGAGATTATATCCAACAACATCAGTAAGAACATTCAATTTATGCTTGATTACGTCGTTATAAGAAAGTTCACGGGCATCTGGCCCTCCAAAAAAGCCTTAGAGTGGTGGATTCAAACCCGCTTGAAGCTTAAGGGGGAGATTAAGCTTAAGTTGGGCTCAAAAGGTTTTTTTACAACCATCTTTACAAGTATTGAGGACAAAGATCGTGTGTTCGAAAATGGCCCATACTTTTTTAATTCGTTCGGTCTCTACCTATGACCTTGGACTGAAAAATTCAGTCTAGAACAAGAAGATTTCATGGTTGCGCCAGCTTGGATAAGGCTTTACTCTCTGTCGCAATAATTCTGGGAACAAGAAATCATGGAAGGAATCGACAATGCCCTTGGCACCTTTGTCAAAACCTATGAAGTCACCATTATCCCCTAGCCTAGGGATAACTAAGGAGATCATGTCTCGAGGCCCACAGGTCCTAGACATGGAGTATTAAGAGCAAGATGAATTAAGCATGGCCCCGGAGGGCCCCTCTTTTCTTCAGTGCAGTCCACGTATCACCAACAACAATATCCATCACACCAGCCTTGTCCTGAAGTAGCAATGAGTCTTGCTCCATGAGGTAATGAGTCAGTGTATCATGGTATGTATCACTATGATTTTTTGAAGCACTTGATCATGTTGTATTGAATCCTTCTTCATTTCATGATGTTTGCTTGGAAATTATGTTCTTTTCCTCGTTCATACCTGGAAGGGTGACACGGTGCCCTAGTAAGTTGATTTCCCTTTAAGATGGGTTGCTACTGGGTGGACCTGTGAAAAGTCATCGTCCGTTCCCTCCATACTTACAACTTTCCATCTTAATTCCTTCCATCTCCCCTTTCCCTTTTGAGCATTGGGATTGGCTACACTATGAAGGGTTGTACCTTACCTCGTGGGAAGAAGGGGCTAAAGGCCCAGAGGGTAAAAGTAGTTGGAAAGAGTTAAAATCCAATTTTGAAACCTTCGAGATGCTTCGCCCAGGGGTCCCCGAGAAAGCAGTGAAAAGCTTCTCAGTAAGAAAAAGGGACCCACAAGATAACATAAACACTCAAAGTATTAATTGATGGATAGGAGGTCTCATCATGAGGCGAGCTATTATGACCATGGGCATGTATCGGTATGACATTACCACCTATCTGGTCACCAAACCAAGGTAGTGGCTCTTGGTGGCATGGCCAAGAAAAAGGGGGTCTCATTACGATCCAACCTTCTCATTTCCGTGAAATGTTTGTGGATAACGCTGTCACCTCTAATCATCAAGTCAGAACAGTCGCCCTCAACTATTCCCTTGAAGCACAAGAGCAAAAGATCAAAAGATCAAAAGAAACAAAGCTAAGAATAAAAGACAATGAATGGGCTAGGAAACAATTGAATTCATGACAATGTGCAACTTGCCCTCCACAAAGGCACCCACAGGTAAGACTCTACATTTCCTTGTTATCACATGCACCCCAAGCCCAAATATTTACTCCATGCCACCTCATACACTTACATGAATTAGACTAGATCCCACCTGGGAAACACCCCAAACTTAAGAGAGGTTAGCCCAGTAGGACACCCTAAGACCCTCTTCAAAACTAACTTGTCAAATTGCATAACGTCTTTGAACACTTGTTTGGGGTTAAGGGGGGTTTGATGCACATGTTTGGGTAATTCAATTATTGGATGTGATTTACATGCTATGATCTTTGTGACTTATGAACCCCTTGAGGGCCTACTTGTTGTTTCTGTAGGACCTTGCCCGGTGGACAAGTACATATGAAGGAATGATTAGCTCAGAGCTTCATGAGGGCTCAAATGTTAAAAATAATTAAAAAGTACCTAGACAAGTGTTTCTCATCACCTAGGCGCCTAAGGGGTGAGAATGTGCCTAATGTGGACCCTAGTCATTTAATTTGTGAGATGCAAATTAAAAGGTGACTTTTTGAGACTCAGGGAAAGTGGGTGAATAAAGTGATTTTATCTCCACCGTTGATCTTGTCTAATCTCAACCGTTAGATGAGATGACTCTTGAGATTCCCTCATGAGGTCGATTAGGGTAGGAGGGCACACCCATTCTTGGGTTGTTGAAACATTATTGAGAGAGCAAGAGAGAAGAAGATTTGAGTTTGAGAAAGAGGCCATTTTTGCAGAGCTAGGACATGCATTCCAAGGTTGGAAACTAGCACACATTTCGAGGTAGAAGGTACAACATTTATTGTAGGCTGTATTGTACGGATTGAGCATGTCGTACAACATTAAAAGCAAGCACAAAAATTAAGGAAGAGTACAGTTCAGGAAAGAGGTTGTACTGTATGGATTTTTGAGTTCCGTACAGTAGAAAAGAGACATAGAAATCGAGACAGAAAGTACAACTGAGTTAACAGTCTGTCATGTATGGATTCCGTACAGTCCATACTATTGTTTTTCTTGCACAGAAATCGAGGAAAGTTTCTGTGGTATTTTCTGGGTGGTTTTGGCATGTTTTCCAAGGCACTCGTACAACATTTAATGATCAGTTTTGAGCTGTAACAGTTGGCACAGATTTTGAGGCAACCGTACAACAAGGAGGCATAGAAAACGAGGAGCAGACATGTACATGAGTGCAAAAAATTCTGGCATGAATTTCGAGGAGTTTTGCTCATTTTCTATGTGAAGACTTGGCACGGTTTTCGAGATAAGTTTGCCATTAAATTTCTAAAAATGAATATGCTGTAAAAGACATTTTCTTTGAAGCTCTGAAATAATAAAAACTCCCTCTCTCACTGGTTTTCCCCTTGTGGGTTTTTCCAGGGTCGCTGTTAGACCAAAAATCACTGTGTTATTTTTCTGAGTTATATGTGCTGCTGATATATTTTATTTTTGCGTTAAAACGATGTTAATAATCCTCATGTTTCAGCTCTGGAAATCTCTTTTATGCTGAGTTTAATTCGTTGTCATAAAACTGGGTTTGGGCATTAAACATTCGCTGAAAAATCAACGAGACTTGAAACTGGGTGGGGTCTGAAATTTTACATGGTATTAGCGCTGAGTTAAAGAGAAGCAAAAATAATTCAGCAAGTTGAAAAATTGGGACAACAATCACTTCATCGGACAAAACTTTGAATTTTTCATTTTCAGCAGAAAGGGGTCAATGGCTACAGGTTTGAGGGTTGAGGACAGACTTGGTGGGGCATCAAACTTTGGTGCTTGGAAAGAGAGGATGATCTTGCTGTTGCAAGAAAATGAGTTGTGGGACATTGTTGATAATTCCGCAACACATCCTGTGGTTGTACGTACTGATGCTACTCTTCTTGCAGCATACACTAAGAAGAGTATCAAGGCTAAGAGGATTATTCTTGATGCCATCAAGGACCATTTGATTCCTCACTTGACAGGGAAGACAAATTCCTATGAGATGTGGGAGTCTTTGACGAAGTTGTACTAGAGTACAAATGAAAACCAGAAGATGGTTTTGAGGGAAAAACTAAAGAGCATTAAAATGACCAAGGCTGAAAATGTGGTCACATATCTTACCAGGTTGACACAGGTGAGAGATGAGCTTGGAGTTGTGGGGGAGGCCATAGTTGACAGTGAGCTTGTGAGGACAACATTGAATGGAGTTTCCAAACAATGGTCTGTTTTTGTTGAGGGCATTGTGGCTAGGGAGAAGCTTCCCAATTGGGAACGTCTTTGGGATGACTTTGTTCAGGAGGAGACCCAGAGAGGTTATGTACATGACAGTGCATCTACAGGTCATGATGAGGAGAATATGGCTCTTGCTGCCAACAACAAGAAGAAATTCAAAAAGGATCCTAAGGGAGGAAACAAACCGAAGGGTGAAGGGAAGAAAGACATGAGCAAAGTCAAGTTCTTTGCATGTCACACATTTGGGCACTATGCAGGTCAATGTACGAACAAGAAGAAGAAACAAACAACAACTTCAACATCGATGGAGGAGTTCTTTGCCAAGTTTGATAAGGGGTTTTCCTTAGTTGTGTGTCTTTCCTTGAGGACCACTCATTCAGATATGTGGTATATTGACAGTGGTGCCTCCCGCCATATGATAGGGGTTCGTGAGCACTTGACAAATCTTACTCAGATTTGTGATGTTGAGGTAGTGCTTGGAGATGATTGGGTGGTCAAGGCAGTTGGTTGTGGGACTATATCATTTCAGAGGGAGTCTTTGCCTCCCATGTTGTTGAGAGAGGTCCTATATGTTTCGGGCTTGAAGAAGAACTTAGTATCAGTTTCTGCTATTGAGGAGAGGGGCTATGAGGTGTTGTTCCGTGATGGGCAAGTGCTCCTTTTCCCCAAGGGGTCCAACATCACTTCCGCCACAGTATCACTTCGACCAAAGTGATTGGGACTCTACATGAGAAGCTATACAAGTTCATGTTTCATTCTACCAACAACAGTGACCTATGTGAGCTATGGCACAGGAGGATGGCACATTTGCACCATGGGGCTTTGAGGGTACTGAGGGAGATTGTGACTGGAGTTCCATATTTCAGTACAGAGCACCAGGAGTTGTGCAAGGGGTGTGCTTTGGGAAAGTACACCAAGACTGCTTTTCCTAGCAGTGACAGTAGAACAACAAGTATCCTTGATCTTATTCATTAAGATGTATGTGGCCCGATGTCTTCGACATCGTTGACTGATTGTTTATAGTATGTTATATTCATTGATGACTTCTCACGAAAGTCTTGGATTTTCTTCATGAAGAGCAAAGGACAAGTCTTCAGTCGGTTGCAAGAGTTCAAAGCTCTTGTGGAGAACCAGACTGGGAAGAAAATTAGAGTTCCAAGGACAAACAATGGGGGTGTGTATACCTCCAAGGAGTTCATGGAATTTTGTGCAGGAGAGGGCATCATGAGAGAGTGACTGTTCCTTACAACCTACAATAGAATGTCGTTGCTAAGAGGAAGAACATGGTCATAGTTGGGGCTGCGAGAGCCATGCTACATGATCAGGGGCTGCCACTATTTCTTTGGGCTGAGGCATGCTACATTGCAGTTTATCTGCAGAACATGAGTCCACATAGGGCAGTGGGGAGTATGACTCCCGAGGAGGCTTTTTCTCGGAAGAAGCTTGAGGTGGGGCACTTTCGGATTTTTGGGTGCATCACATATTCACATGTCCCTTCTGAGAAGAGGACAAGGCTAGAACCCACAACAGAGAGAGGGATCTTTGTTGGGTATAGCGAGACTTCAAAGGCTTTCCATATATACCTTCCTTCCTCGAGGAAGACAATCTTGAGGAGGGATGTTAGATTTGAGGAGGACAGAGCCTTTAGGAAGTCACGAGGGACAAAGAGGGGTGAGTAGTCATCACCTCAGATTTAGGTGAGTCCACAACAGAGTTCCGGGCCACCAGTTTCGGTGACGACTAGTTCACAGGTGACAGGGTCACAGATGTCAGGTTCGCAGGTTATTGGTCCACAGGGTTCATGATCGAGTACTCTAGAGTCAACTTCAGGATCATAGTCTTCAGGAGATAGGGTTGAGCAGGGAGAGTCCCCTCCACGGGTCACTACTTCAGAGAGGAGGAAGCCCAAGTGGCTTCATGATACTTTGAGGGAGGCACAGGGTTCAGTGGGGAATCCTAGGTAGGCAGTGAGGGAGAATAAACCTCCTGAGAGGTTTTGCAGCTACATCACGATGGTGAGCAGTATTCGGGAGTCTGAGCCTTCCACTTTTGAGGAGGCTACTGGTAGACAGGTTTGGAGAGATGCCATGATGGAAGAATACAATTCCATCATGAAGAATGATGTTTGGGAAGTTGTTCCTAGACGTGAGGGGAAGTTAATGGTGACTTCCAGGTGGCTCTATAAACTCAAGCATGCTGCAGATGGCAGCATTGAGAAGTACAAAGCTCGCTTTGTAGCTCGGGGGTTCTCACGGGTTGAGGGAGTTGATTATGATGAGACTTTTGTGCCAGTTGCTAGATATACCTCGATCAATGCAGTGATTTCCATTGCAGCAGAGATGGGTTGGAAGATCCACCAGATGGATGTGAAGACTGCATTTCTGAATGGTCTTATACAGGAGGAGGTGTATATTGAGAAACCATTGGGCTTTGAGGTGCATGGGAGAGATTCTCATGTGTGTAGACTGAAGAAGGCATTATATGGGTTGAAACAAGCTCCCAGAGCTTGGTATTCGAGGATTGATGCCTATTTGCAGTAGTGGGGCTTTGAGAAGAGTGAGGTGGATCCCAACCTATACTTCATTATGGTTGGAGAGGATCCTCTCATTCTCTTGCTATATGTGGATGATCTTTTCATTACAGGGGCAAAGAGACTCATCACTAGCTGCAAAGAGAGCCTTGCTTCAGAGTTTGAGATGACTGATATTGGACTAATGCACTATTTTTTGGGATTGGAGGTTTGGCAGGAGCCTGGACACATCTTCCTGGGACAGGGGAAGTATGCATGTGATATTCTGAGGAGATTTCAGATGGAGGACAGTAGGTCCATGACCACTCCCATGATTACCAACTGGAAGAAGCTTCATGCTTCTGAGTCACAGTTGGTGGATTCCACTTTATATCGTCAATTGATCAGTTCTTTGATGTATTTGGTCAATACCAGGACAGATATTTGTTTTGTTGTCAACACTCTCAGTGAGTTCATGGTGGAGCCTAGGAGAGTGCACTGGGTGGCAACAAAACATGTGCTAAGGTATCTTTGTGGTACAATAGATTATGGTCTGGACTATCAGAGAGGAGATGGAGTTCGTCTGGTGGGCTATACAAATTCAGATTGGGCAGGATGTGTCAGTGACCATAAAAGTACTTCAAGGTGTTGTTTCGGATTGGGCTCAGCAGTTGTGTCTTGGTTCAGTCGTAAGAAAAAGTCAGTGGCATTGAGTTCTGCAGACGCTGAGTATATGGCTACCAGTCAAGCCAGTTGTGAGGCCCTTTGGCTTCGCAAGTTGCTCGTGGGATTGTTTGGTGTGCAGTTGAGGCCTACCTTGATTTACTGTGATAATCAGAGTTGCATTAAATTCTCAGAGAATCCAGTATTTCATGACAGGTCTAAGCATATCGAGATTCATCATCACTTCATCCGTGACTATGTTCAGAGAGGAGCAGTGGAGCTACAATACATGTCTACAGAGGAGCAGGTTGCAGACATACTCACCAAAGCATTGGGCAAAGGCAGGTTTGTATTTTTCAGGGACAAGCTTGGAGTGGTGAGTAACACTTTCCTCGGTAAGAGGGAGTGTTAAAAATAATTAAAAAGTACCTAGGCAAGTGTTTCTCATCACCTAGGCGCCTAAGGGGTGAGAAAGTACCTAATGTGGACCCTAGTCATTTAATTTGTGAGATGCAAATTAAAAGATGATTTTTTGAGACTTAGGGAAAGTGGGTGAATAAAGTGATTTTATCTCCACCGTTGATCTCGTCTAATCTCAACCGTTAGATGAGATGACTCTTGAGATTCCCTCATGATCGATTAGTGTAGGAGGGCTCACCCATTCTTGGGTTGTTGAAACAGTTTTGAGAGAGCAAGAGAGAAGAAAATTCAAGTTTGAGAAAGAGACCATTTTTGCAGAGCTAGGGCACGCATTCCAAGGCTGGAAACTAGCATGCATTTCGAGGCAGAAGGTACACAATTTATTGCAGGCTGTACTGTACGGATTGAGCAGGCCATACAACATTAAAAGCAAGCACGTAAATCGAGGAAGAGTACAGTTAAGGAAAGATGTCATATTGTATGAATTTTCGGGTTCTGTACAATAGAAAAGAGGCACGTAAATTGAGGCAGAAAGTACAACTGAGTTAATAGTTCGTACTATATGGATTTCGTATAGTCAGTATGACTGTTTTTCTTGCATAGAAATCGAGGAAAGTTTCTGTGGTATTTTCTGGGTTGTTTAGGCATGTTTTCCAAGGCAGTCGTACAACATTTAATGCTTAGTTTTGAGCTGTAACAATTGGCACAGATTTTGAGGTAGCCGTACAACAAGGAGGCACAAAAAATGAGCAGACCTGTACATGAGTGCAGGAAATTCTAGCACGAATTTCGAGGAGTTTTGCTCATTTTCTGTGTGAAGACTTGACACGGTTTTTGAGATAAGTTTGCCATTGAATTTTTGAAAATGAATATGCTGTAAAAGACATTTTCTCTAAAGCTCTGAAATAATAAAAACTCCTTCTCTCACTGGTTTTCCCCTTGTGGGTTTTTCTAGGGTCGCTGTTAGACCAAAAATCACTGTGTTATTTTTCTGAGTTATATGTGCTGCTGATATATTTTATTTGTGTTAAAACGATGTTCAGAATCCTCTTGTTTCAGTTCTAAAAATTTATTTTATGCTGAGTTTAATTGACGGTCATAAAACTGGGTTTGGGTATTAAACATTGGTTGAAAAATCAACGAGACTTGAAACTGGGTGGGGCTGAAATTTTACATAAAAGCCCACAAATGGACGTTGAAACCCCAACCAAGGGTATGAAGAGACTGAAGGCTTGCACCAGATGAAGGAAGGACGTGGCCTTTGGAGGCACTATGGAAGACCCATACTGTTAAGAATCCAATACTGAATACAAAAGCACCACAATAGATATACAAGAACAATATGCAAAATCTCCTTTATTACCATCAAACCCTTGAGGTAGGGAAACACCATACAATGGATCCTATTATGGAAGGGATCCTCTCCTGTTCACTTGTCTCTTCGAGGGGACATCTTCCTATTGAACTACCGTTCCAAATACAATACTTCTCTTCATGTCTCATTACATTGCTTGAACCCTTTTATATAGTGCTACCATCACCTAAGAGCATTCTAGAGGAGAAATCTTCTAGAAGTAGAACCTTCTAAGAAGTCCTCTTACATTTATTATATCTAACTACCATAGTGGACCTAGTCCATTTTACATTGAATGACCTCCACTATTATCACTATGGACCCTCTGGGCCCCCCCACTACCTCTCTAGCTACCTTACATTCCATCCCCCCTATGAAAGCGTTGTCCTCAACGTTTGATGTACAACTATATACCAGGGTCCCATGGATAATTGTGGACCATAATGCTGAAGAAGACTAAAGAACCAAGGTCCCATGTAGAAATGAAATCTACCATGCTGAAGTAGTTCAACCACCATTGTAAGCCTGAGTCTCATGTCCAAATACTCATGTGAACTCCTCGTGGAAGATTTTGGAACCCAATAACCAACTCCAAATGATGCTCCAAAGACTGACACCTATCATGTGGATCCAAATAAGAAGATCCATCCACATAGTGGAAAATGGTCGTAGCAGAATTTGGAAGGAATAATACCACTGTAGA
>ML784896.1:169400-195479 GCA_009831015.1 Picea engelmannii | reverse complement strand
TTCCTTCTTCAAACTCTGGTTCCATGATCTTTCCTTTCACGATATCCAACACTTTATTCTTGGCAAGGATGAGGTCAATCCTTGTCTTCCATGCTCTGAAGTTAGAAGCCCCATCTAACTTGTTTTCTGACTTCATAGAGTAAGTGATGGTTGCCTTGACTTGGTCAACCCTAGATTTGACCAAAAACTCAAACTTGACGTCTTAGCTTGCTGAGAGTACCAAGAGATGCGCTAGGCTAGGGCGCACTAGTCTATCCAGAAATTAGGTCAATCCCTTCACTTAAGGTGCCTCAACGAGAGGATTAGGGTTTCTGCAACTGCACCTGCTAGTAACGCTAGTGACAATGCTTTGGTGACTACTCCTGCTAGAAACCCTAGTGACAGTTCTTTCAACGAGCTTAGTATCCTTATGGCCATGCTTCCTTCCAGTGGTTAGACTGAATGAAGGAGGTGTGGGCCCATAACCTGTTAGAATATGATGGATGTGCTCGTTTAACCATAGACAATATCACTATTGTCACCCAACCATAGGTCGAAGCCACCCCCAAGCACCTTAACCTTGACAGAGAATCATTCCGGAAGCAAACCCTAGTCTAGATAGCCAAACAAAGGGTAACACACCTTTCTCCAAGGATAATGCACCAAGCAAGAGTAACAAGAGCTGATTAGAGAGTACAAACCATAATCAAGAGATAGTTCAAGCCAAAACCGAAATCTGCTAGCTGCAGCAACTGCAACAACAACTCTCCTCCAAACTTGCGCACAACTGGCCAACTGGAGTGCGCACAAGTGCTGCTTCTGCAGTTCTAAGAATGCCTTCCAGAATGAAGACTGGCTTCCTATATTTATACTAAATCTGGCAAATTGCCTGGGCCGACTTCTCATTTTGGGTGCCTATTTACTTAGTATATAATATTTCCTTTAGCCGACTTCTTCTCTTGGAGGCTAATAACCTAATACAAATTATCCTCTTGAGATGACTTGTCTTCTACGGTTATTAGCCAACTAATTAGGGTTTCTTCTTGCTTCCTGGAATATTCTATTCTCATCAGGTTTACACATGGAGGTAAATACCTCCCGCAACTACCATAATATCAACAATTAAGAACAAAAGGCAATGAACGAGCTAGGAAACAATGACATCTATGACAAGGTCCAACTCGCCCTCTACAGAGACAACCATAGGTAAGATTTACATTTCCCCGTTATCACTGCACCCCATGCCCAAACACTACCCCACACCACCTCATGCACTTAGATGACCTAGATTGGTTCTCACCTGGGAAACACCCCAAACTTAAGGAGGATTAACCCAATAGGACACCCTGTGACCTCCAAACCTGACTTGTTAGATTGCATAACGTCTTTGAGCATTTGTCTGGGTAAAGGGGGGTTTGATGTACATGTTTGGGTAATTTAATTATTGGATGTGATTTACATGTTATGATCCTTGTGACTTATGAACCCCTGTAGGGCGTACTTGTTGTCGCTGCAGGACCTTGCCCGATGGACAAGTATACATGGGGGAATGATTAGCTCAGACCTTCATGGGGCTGAAAGCCCAAAGATGGATGTTGTAACCCTAACCAGGGGCAATAAGACATCAAAGATTTGCACCAGAAAGAAAGAAGGACGTCACCTTGGAGGCACCCTAGCAGACCTAGGCCCAGGGGGATCTTTCTTTTCCACTTGGACGTTGACCTTTGAGAGCCCATGATGTCACCATCATGACCCTGCACGTCATTGAGATCTAGGGTGATCATTTTGAGGGAAAACGTGAGCTAGTTGGCACGTGTGGGCATCATCTTGGGCCTTTGGAGGCCAAACGTTCGACATATGGAGCCCAACGTTCCACCTTAGGGGCTCAACGTCACCCTTGGAAGTGTTTTTAGATGCTAATTAATTTTATTTATGTCTAATTTGAATTTATTTGTAAATTGGCTAGGTCGGCCTTTATTTGGCCCGAAATTAATCAAAGGTCACCAGTTTTGTATAAATAAACATAAAGTACATTCATTTTTATCATCACAACTCCTCACACAAGAGGAGAGGTCTGCATTTTTTTCCCTAGAAGGGATATTGGCTGAAATTGTGAGGCACACTCTTGTATAAGGCTAATTTTTTGCAGTTGGATCAATCTTGGAAGCTTTTATGGTGATCTTGCATCGTATTTCATGATTATTCTTGGTGCAAGTAGGTAAAATCTGCATTTTTTGTCATCTTTTGAATGGTTTATGTATGGTTTTATTTGCTCATACAAGATTACGAAATTGCATGATATGCTTAATGCTAGAAGTAAGGAACTTAAATTGCTACTTTCTTACTTTCTATTTGCCAAGCTTTTCATTGAATTGATCTAGTAACTAGTGAAACCTTAGAGCCCTAGTTTCCTAGCACTCTAAGGTTTTGACCTAGTTATCTTTGCCTAAGTTCTTATCCCATAAGAAGCCTAAGGAGAGCAAGGTTCTAGGGCCTAGAATTTCTTACACCCTAGTATCTTGTTTTCTCCTAGAATGCATAGGGGGACTTAAGTTACTACTTCTCCTCTGCATTCCTCTTGGACTTTTGTGCACTATCAAAATTGATTTGCAGCCTTAGAAAAAGTCATCCACTTGACTCCAGAAGACCTAGAAGGCACTAGTTCTAGCCTCTCTCTTATTGAATGATTTATTAAACACTCAAACTCTCTTCCTTGAAGTTTTTGCTAACTTTTACTAACCCCTAACTAGACTAATTCATTAACTAAATTGTTGCTATTGAAAATCACTACTACAACCATACTAATTCATGCTAATTTGCTGCATTCACCTACGTAACTTGCACCTAGCTCACTCAGAAATTGGTTGTGACAATTGCCAGTCAATCTACTAGATAAATGCTAAGTTTACATGGTGTTTCCTTGCAATTTTGAGCACTAGAATTTGCTGTTGTTACAAAATATTGCTACAACCATCTAACTGCAGAAAATTCTTTGCATAAGTGACATTAAATGCTAGCTAGACATTGCCAAATTTGCTTGCGACAATTAATTATCATTCAGCCTAGTTAAAGCTACATTTTCTTGTATTTTTCAAGCAATTTCAAGGCATATTTTTGGCGTCTTTTACAAAATATTTATTGTTATTGTAACCTATTACATTGATGCAATTTTATATCATCTAGCCTATTTTTTGAAGGTTCATGGTCTTAAGAAGCACTAACATCATATTTTGTACTTGAAAGCTGCCATATTTTCTTTGTTTTCTTGTTCTGGGCAGGTACACTCCATTTTTACCGTTGCTTCATCCCTTAAAGACCTTAAGAACCTTTTGACTTGAGTGACCAGTGAGAGGGGGATTTTCTTGCATCCTTTACTTATTCTTATAAACCCTTTAAGTCACTTGGGACGTCTCTGCTAAGGTAACTTTGATATACTCCTAAAAAAAATGGGTTTCCTATTAAGTTGACAGTGATAGGTCACCCCCTGTTACACCAATCTTGCATTCACTTTATTTGGGCATTGGGAAAGTTTAAATTGTGTGATAACATGGCAAATCCCAACCCAACCACCAAAATGGCAACAACTAAGGGACGCTATACCCAATGCCACCTCGATATAGGTCCCGCGCTTCAAGGGTGACTACGTCACTCTAGGGAGGTGATCCCTGTGACCTTGGGGGGATTGAGACAAACATAAAAGAAGGAAGAGAAGTGTCCCCCTAAAGGTCAATAAGGAAAGAGGAAAGTGGCTTTGATGACTCGTCTCAGGAAGGTTTTAAGGATGCCAAGTATTTCGGTACCTGCAAAAGGGATTGTACCTGCCCGAGACACAAGAAAAGCCAAGATTTGCATACAGTATGTTAGGTGGACAAGAAAGTTAAGCTTGTTGTCCGTAATTGCAGCAGATATCATAAATATATATAAGCAATGAAATCAAGTAGCTACTACATATTTATTAACTCAAAGCATCAAAGATTAGTTGAGTTATGAAGCACAAAACATGTAGATAAATTCTCAACACTTTAGCACAACTTTAGTGGTATTTAGATGGCTTCAAAGATAAGTTTTCAGAGTATATTTGTGACAACCAAGTGGCTATAGCATTTTTTTTTTGCAACAACTACTTTTACCCCAAGAAATCAGCTAAAAGATTGCCCAACAATAGCTAACATCAAATAGATTTATAATAACAACTTTCCAACTAATTCCAATGGTAAAAGAGTGAGGGATTGAGCTTGAAAAAGAGAGTTTGTTGTAACCCTAATGGCTGCAGCATAAATCTATAACAACAATAAGAAACACTTAGTCAATTGAGACGCCCTGGGGGAAATAACAAGCCCAGGACATCAAATAAAGAAAGAAATTTGAACAAATTGATTCCTTCGCGTTTTCACGTATCCCAATGCAACAATTTTATTTCTCCAATGTAAATTTAAAATTGATTAGTGCCTTACTATTGGGTTGTGAGGTCAAAAAAATGTGAAGAATAGACTAAGTCCTTGGGGGTGTAAATCCTCTTACTCCCCAAGGCAAGCTAGGTCCACTAGGAAATGCTAAGAGGGTGTAAGCCCTTTTACTTCTCTTAGCAAAACCTTATGCAACAAAATGACCTTGGATGTATGAGCTTGATCCACAAATAACCTAGGGGTGTAAGCCCTTTTACTTCCTAGGGTTTGTGAAACAAACAAAGGTGACTTGGAGGGTGTACGTCCTTGTAATTCTCCAAACAACCTTGCAATCAATGAACTTTCACAAGAAAATAAATGAATCTTGGACATGGTGTATGCCCTTACACTCCTCCAAGGGTTTATCCACTAACAATCATGGAAGAAAGCAAGAATTTCAAGACAATAAATGCATAATTTCCTTACCAATTCCAAATAGATGCAATTTCAAAGCCTAAGTGACCAAGAATAATCCATCCACAAGCATGAGAAAAAGCCTCCAAGTGCAGCGTGTTAATGTTTATGCCATTATTATACTTCTTTGCATTTCATAAGATAAGAGCATAATAAGAACAAGATCACTGAGAAATACACATCCACAAGAGACACAACATTTATCCTGGGAA
Organism: Picea engelmannii; assembly: GCA_009831015.1. Taxonomy (NCBI): domain Eukaryota; kingdom Viridiplantae; phylum Streptophyta; class Pinopsida; order Pinales; family Pinaceae; genus Picea; species Picea engelmannii. The sequence goes on along the minus strand of ML784896.1, from coordinate 190,429 downwards.
ACCGTCTAGGGGAAGAAAACCCAGCAAAAACTTCCTTATCATAAATGGCTTATACAATGTTCAAGAGATAACTCAAACCAATACAGAAAGTCCTCCCCAAGAGATGCACCACCCTTCTTCTCCTCTCTCCAACTTCTAATTACAACTTGCCTCATAAGAGAATGAGCAAGTGAAGTGTGTGTAAGAAGTGAGGCGCTAGCCTCTTATTTATATCAATCTGGCACGTGTGAAGAGTCACCATCTGGCAGGGCCGACCTCTCACTTTGGGTGGGTAAACCCACCTTTAATTAATTCTGGCCCTTTCATTATAACTGCTGGGGCCGACTTCTTATTTTGCACTTTGTAATTGTCTGATGACCAATACGCAAAAGGGGATTTGGTCCTTATACAATTAACGACATGATTAATCCTCAATGGGGATTAATCTAATAACAATAATAATAATAATGACCTGATTAATCCACAATGGCGATTTAATCCAATAACAAAATAATAATAATGATTAATCCACAATGGGGATTTAATCCAATAATAAGAATGCTCTTCGCAGTTACATTATTTCAACACAACGCACCACTTTATTCCATCAATAGCAAGAGAAAACCATAAAAATAACAAAAGAGAGATGAATTGCTCCAAGAATAGCGAAAAATTTAAGCTAAGTATCCTTCTCCACATGGGAGAGATGTGTTAAAATGAGATCGTATGATCTCTTATTTATACAAAATGTCATTAAGGTACTCTGTCCACATAATATTAGGATAAACCACAAGACTAGGGGTCAACAACCCTAATCTTTTCCCTTTTACAAAGTAATATTTAAAAATTCACTTTAATTTCACTTTTTCACAAAGCAAACCCTAAAATGAAGGTGACGTCTCCCTTTAGGGGACGTTTTGGCACTAAGAGAAAGTCATTGGTGATGGAGGAGTGTAGAAAGGCTTCCCAAGGTCACTTTTCAAGCATCCAAATTACTTTCTTCATGGTCAAAGCCTTAAACCCTTGAAAATGTCCATGTGCCAATGCATATCAACCTCACCACCAAACCCTAACCCCTCTAGGTGATATCATGCCTCTAGAGGTGACATTTTTCCTCTCCTAGGAAGAGCATTTGGCATGTTGAGGTTAGGTTATGTCGTCCAAGTCATATTCTAGGCCTCCGAGGTTTCATCTCTTTCATTCGACACATGGGCCCTTGGAATCCACTTGTGGGCTTCAAGCCCCATGGAAGCCCAAGCTAGGCTTGTTCTTCCAAAACAGTCCACCAACTAGGTCCTGGAAAGACAAATAAGCATGCCCTCCAAGAATCTCAAGTCATAGCATCATGATAAGTAAATCAAATCAATAAATTATCCACCTAAGCATGTGCATCAAAGATTACCATGTCAAACAATTAAGTTCTCAAAGACATTATGCAACTTGTCAAGCTTGAATATGGGAGGGTTGACGAGGTGTTCCATTGGGTAGATCTTGCCCTAGGTCAATGATAGTTTCCAAGAGATCCCTCTCTAAGCCATGTAAAGTGGGTGAAGTGGTTAAGGGTCAAGACTTAATAGGCATGGGGTTCATGACATACAAGGGATTGAAGTGTCTCATTCACGGGTGCCTTTGTAGAGGGTGTGTGGTACCTTCGTTTGCAATGCACTTTTTCCAAGCCCATTGGTTTTCCATTCTTTGTTTATTTCATATTTTAAGGACAAGTTGAAGGTCACTTCCCGGGTGTGGTGTCTAGATAATGGCAGTGTCATCCACAAATACCTAGCGAAAATGAGAAGCCTGGCTTGTGATGAGACCCCCTTTCTCTCAGCCATGCAAACGAGAACCATTACCCTGGCTTGGTGAACAGATGATCGTAATGTCATACCACTAGATATTCATGGAAATGATAAGCCGACTCATGATGAGAACTCCTATCCCCCAACTAACCTTTCAAGCATTCATAATCATATTTCTTATGGGTCCCCCTTTTCTTAAAGATAAGCGTTTCATTGCTTTCTTGGGTGATCCCTGGGTGAAGTGTCTGGAAGGTTCATACATAGGCTTTTATCTTTTACCCAACATCAATCCCTCTGGGCCTTCAACCCCTTCTTCCCATAGAATGAGGGACAACCCCTTCTTGGGTCAATACACCCTAAAATTCCAAGAGATAAGGAAATGGGGGGAAATAATGATGGAAAGTGGTAAGTATGGTTAGGAACGGTACAATGTCTCTTCAAGGGAGTTCCCAATAGCAAAACCATCCCCAAGGAAAACCACTTACTAGGGCACAATGTCAACCACCAAGGTGAAGCAGGGCAAAAGGAATAATGTCCAAGCATATATCATGAAATCTAAAGTAGTCTAAGATACAACATACTCAAATGCCTCAAATATTGAAATGATACTCACCATAATACCTGACTTTGTTATATATAAAATAATAATAAATAAGATAATAAATACAAAATAAATAATAAATTATAATTTAAACAATAAACTAAAAGTCACGACCAAAGGTCATGACTCTCCATAAAATTCATAGGGGCCATTATATAATGGGCTTCTGTCATTGTAATATTCATCCATTGTAAACACATTTTTTCATAATATATATTTTACTCATTATCTTATTCTGAATCTTATCTCTCCGAGTCTTACACTCCATTGGTATCAGAGTTGGTCGCTCCCCATATCACAGTCATTTCCCACAACCCCCATGTTTTTGTACCTCATGGAGCAAGTCCCATTTCCTTCTAGAAGCGAGTTGGTGTGGTGGATTCCATCTGAAAATATACGACCTCTGTGGTGGTGTGATGGGTCTCCATCTGTGCAAAAGGATACTACTAGTCATGTGGTCTCTCGACACTGCATATCTGCAACCTGATGGCCTCGAGACATAATCTCCTTAGTTATCCCATAAAATGGGGATAATACTTCTCAATCAAATATTCCCACCAACAACAAATTTGAGACTCTCCAATCCTCTCAAAAAGACTCCTAGCCAGGCCAAATCCCAACAACAAACCCCCAATCAACTCAGATGGAACCTCAAAGAATGGAGGAGACTCAAGAAGAACAGACAAAGCATAGAAAAATTATAGAACCTGTTAGCAAGGAGATCAAAGATCCAGACACAAAATTGCGATGGCAAGGAGAGAACAAAGGGGACTTAGAAGACGGTGAAGAAATGGAGCTGACAGAGCTGGATCTTCAAACCCTAGCGACAACATGGAGGTAAAAAGACCCTAAATCCATTCTAGAACATCAAATACAAATGGTAAAATAGGCCTTAGTCAGAAGAAAAATACAACATGCGACACCCATAAAGGTAATCCCTCATCCCCCTCCTCTTTTCAACTCGGAGTCAAAGCTATTGCTACCAAAGAAGCAACCAAATCAACTAAAGAGGAAAAAAAGAGAGGATGAAGAACCAATAAACAACTCCTTCAAGAGCTTGGTGAATTGCTTGTCAACTCATGAAGAATAACCCCTATGATAGACTCATTCCCCCTCAACCCCCACTGTTCCTCATGAAGCTCATCTCCTAGAATATTAGAGGTCTTAATGGTCAAACCAAGCATCGTATGATGAAGAAAATCATTACGAAAGAAAATCCCTCTTTGATGCTTTTGCAAGAAACCAAATGCCCCAACAACACCCTCTCAAACCTAATTACCAAATTCTTCAAAAATTCTCACGCAATTGCCACTAGTGCCCAAGGCATAGTAGGAGGTCTAGTTGTCATTTGGAATCCGATCAAAATTTTATTAACCACTTTATTCTCCACCTCCTGAACCCTCTCTGCCCACTTTCAAATCTTGGGTACTTCTTCTTCAAGCTTCATAGCCAATGTTTATGGTCCTCCTACTGCCCCAACAAAAGACCTCTTCCTTAACTCCCTAATGGGTCTCAAATCCATTGTTGGGGACTGTCACCAGATCATTTGAGGGGACTTTAACTTGATCACATCCCTTGATGAAAAGCATGGAGGCATTCACCGTCTAGATCAAGCCTCCCTCACTTTCAAAGATGTCATTCACAACCTCAATCTTCGAGACCTACCCCCTTCCAATGGTGCCCATATTTGGAATAATCGAAGAAAAGGGGCCAACCATATTGCTTCTAGATTGGATTGATTCATAGTCTCTAACTCCCTTCCTCTCATTGGTATCTACCTAACGTCCTCCATTCTCCCTTGATTTGGCTCGGACCATTGGCCAATCTAGCTAGACCTTGTCATCTCTCTGACCCCTCCTTGAGGCCTTTCTATTTTGAATCCTTCTATATTGAGCACCCCTCCTTTTTGGAAAACATCAACTCTTGGTGGTAGGAATCAAAGCCTCTTCAAGGAATCCCTATGTATCACTTTCAACAGAGGTTAAAGTACATTAAAGCTTGTTATCGTGCAAAATGTACGTTGGGAAAAGCCCGACCTAGATCACAAGATGGTGACAACTAGGTGAATACCTATCCACTGTCACCTTATATAAGTATTCCCATCACTTTAGAGGTGAAGTGATCACCTCAAGGGGGGATTCCCGAGTGACCCTAGGGGGATTGAGATGGAATATGGAGAGATAATGAGAGGAACCCCTTAGGTCAATGATGGAAGAAGTACGAGGGCTTGAAAACAAGTCTTGTTGAAAGGAAATGTTTGCCGAAGACTTGAGTACCTGCACCAAAGTGCTATACCTACCCGAAACAAGACAAATAAGAGTAATACAAGCCTTAAGATCAATGGGAGAAGCCAGTGAAGCTTGCTATCTTGATTTACATCAGTAAACATATATATATATATATATATATATATATATATATATATATATATATATNTATCAACAATGAAATCAATTACTTACTGCAAAAATAACCATCAAAAGCATCAAGTATTTATTGGGTAATGAAGCACTAAACATGCAGACTAATTCCCAATACTTTAGCACAAGATTTGATGGTGAATTAGGGTTGCAAAAAGATGTTTTCAGAGATTTTTTAGAGAAACCAAATGGATGTAGCAAATATTTTCTACAACAACAACTTTTACCCCAAGGAATTAGCCAAAAAATTGCCCAACAATAGCCAACATCAAGTAGATTAACAATAGCAACTTTCCAACTATTTCCAACAGTAAAAGAGTGAGAAATTAAGATTTAAAAAGAGAGTTTGCAGTAGCCCTAATGGATGTAGCATAAGTTTTTAACAACAACAAGATATCGTTGACCAATCAAAATGCCCTAGTGGCTCAAGCAAGCGATTAAGGCTAAGAATTGATTCCACTTTGAACAAATTCAATATCTCGTAAAATCATGTATTTCAATGCAAGTATTTTATTTCTCCAATGCAATAAATGATTAGTTCCTTTCCAAATGTGTTATGGAGTCTTCTTGTACTAGGTTAGGCCTACTACTTCTCAAGGGGTGTAATCCCTTTTACTCCCTTGAGCAAGTAACCCTAACAAGGTAAGATCTAGGAGAGTGTAAACCCTTTTACTCCTAGCAACCTTTGCAATAGTCATTTCAACAAAAAACAATGATAAAACTTGGTGGAGGGTGTATTCCCTTATACTCCTCCAAGGCTCTAGCTAATAACAACCATGGAACAAGAAAGAAACCTAACAAATGCAAATTTTCCTTACAAATTCCAAGAAAAATGCTAAGAAAAACCCTAGTTACCAAGAATTTTCATCAGCAAGGCAAGATAAAGAACCTCCAAGAGATAGCACACCACTTCCTCCCATAAGACAAGAAATAAACCATATCACATGTGAGAGAGAGAGAGAATGAATTTTCCCAAGTAGGGCGAAAATTTCAGCCAAGTATCCTTCTCCACATGGGAGAGCTATGATAAAAATGAAATAGAGATGATCTCTATTTATACAGAATCCTCTAATAAGAGTTTTTCCACAAAACTTAGGGTAAACCACAAAGTAAGGGGACAACAACCCTTACTTTGCCCCTTTTACACAATAATAATATTAAATTCATAATTTGCACATGAAAGAAACCCTAAAAGTAAAACGTCACCCTTCTAGGGCAACATTTTGGCACTTAGAAGCAAAACATGGGGTTGAGGATGAATGTGCTAGGCCTCCAAAGGCCATGTGTCATCATGCCAAGTCTCTCCTCCATGATCCAAGGCGTTCTTCCTTCAAATCATGCCATGTGTCCTCATCACCACCAAACCCTAACCCATGCATGACGTCAAACCCTGAAAGTGTGACGTTTTGGCCTCTACAGAAAAAACGTTGGGCTAGTAGGGGCATGGGTGAGGTCCTCTAAGGAATCTCTCAAGCCTCCAAAGGCTGTCATCATCGTCCGGTGTGCGGGCCATGGTATCCAATCCGTGGGATTCAAGCCTCAAGGAAGCCCAAGCTAGGCTTGTTCTTCCAAATATGTCTACCAAGCAAGGTCTTGCAAAGACAATGAATACGCCCTCCAAGGATCTTAAGTCAAATGCATCATGGTGAGTAAATCAAGTCAATAAAAGAGCCACCTAAGAATGTGCATCCAAAACCACCTCATCAAACTAAACAATTGCTCAAATACCCTATGCAACTTGCCAAGTTTAGGTATGAGAGGGTTGATAAGGTGACCTATTGGGTGAATCATCCCTTAGGTCAAGGAGTGTTTCCCAGGTGAAACCCTCTCTAAGATATGTGGAGAAGTTGATACGGATGGGGGGAAAAACTTTTGGGCATAAGTTCCATGACATACAAGGGATTGTAGTGTCTCATTTATGGGTGCCTTTGTAGAGGGTGTGCTGCACCTTTGTTTTCAATGCATCCTTTTTCCAATCGCATTTATTGCCATTAATTAATTTAGGTCCAAACACTAGGTACTCCCTAGGGTGAATCAATTAGGTTGGGGGGCAGTGCCAAAGTGTCACTTGAAGGGAGAAGTACACATAGTGCCATGGGGGTATAATCTAGCTTGTAACACACTTTGTGTAAATCCCTCTGTTATTATTAATATTTGCAGTGTCAAATTGTGACCTCAAAAGGTGCTACAGGAAGACCCAAACCCCGATAACAAAATTCACTAAAGTAGCACCACAACTGTTATATTTTTCTCCATATGCTTGCCTATTTGATTGTGCTACTCTTGTCACTTCTTTGAAACATCCATTTCCAATGCCATAAAATAACTTCAAATGCCAAGTAATTGAAAACAAGATTGCTAGGATTTCAACCCAAAAATATGATCAGATGCTTGACAAAGGCGCTTCTTAAGTATTTCTCATGGTTTTGTATTTTGGTGTTGGACGGGTTAGGAAAAGACAGAGCCTCTGCAAAAAAACTGAGTAAAAAGAATAAGAAAGGACAATCCATACGATCATATCTGAAGGGGATAATCTCAAGAGAATAAAAACTCGTTCTCAAACCAAGCATACAAGAATGAGCAATTTCGATTTGCTGGCAGAAGCAACTACATTGGTTTTTCAAGAAGAGTTTGCAGTTTGAGAATTTCACCTTCAATGAAAATCCTAAATTTTGATTGAAAGATGACTGATAATGGAAGACCTTTTTTGTTTCCTTGTATTTAAGTTACCATTCATTTTTTTTTTTTTATGATTAGATGTAACCCGGGCAAGGAAAGGCATTAAAAATGTTCAAAACTGGTTTTTTGTATGTCGCTACAGGAAGTTCCTGCAACTCTCCACACAAAACACATGGGATTTCCTGGAAATGATTGTTTTTGTAGTCAATTTCAAACTCAGACTTTGACCATATGGAGAGGTATTTCGAAAAACTGAAAGAGGTTTTTCTCAAGCAAGAACTCATATAAAAAAACCTCCCTTAGTTTTTACACAGGTGTCATGGTTTGGTATATACAAACAGATCTTTTCAACTCATTTTTCAGATTTGAAAATACAAGAATTTTCCTGTTTTAGTCATTTTTCGTTGGGCACATATTACGAGGATATAGAGAGTAATTATTGAAAACTGAAAGAGGATTTTCTCAATCACAGGTTCATATACAAAAAACATCTTTCATTTTTTACACGTGTCATGGTTTGAGATATACAGACAAATATTTTCAGCTCATTGTTCAGATTTTAAAATTCTGGAATTTCCTTTTTTTAGTCATTATCTTTGGACACAGATTCCACAAAGATGGAGAAGTATTTTGGGAAAACGAAAGAGTTTTTTGTCAATAATAAACTCATCTACAAAAACCTTTCTCAGTGTTCACATAACTATCACAATTTGGAAGATATGCAATGATCTTTGAGACCTATGTTTCCAGATTTTGCCAATATTTTGTTGCTACAGAATTCTATATATATTTTTTAAATTCGTGAAGATAACTATCCCAATTGATTAGATGAGCTCAAAATATGATTTTGAGGTTGGGGATAAGATATTTCTCCCTCATATCATGCAATCAAATCATATCTTTGCACATTTCTAGTGAGTCAAAAACCAACTCCTAGAAAGTAAGAACCTACTTGATTTTGCAGATTTCTTATCCCAAAAGTGTTGTAATTTGTTTCTATCTTTAGCTAAGGGTGGATTTTGACCCCATTAACTTTTGGATTTCAAATGTACTATGCAATTGCTATATATTATGGTGAAAAACATAAGCAAAGGGTATGATTTAGTACAAGGGAGAGCTGGGGATCCTTGTTTTGGCTAAAAGGTTCTAATTATAAGACTATTTTGTTCCATTCTACCTATGTAAAGATTTCAACTGTTAATAAAGTCGATGCTTGGTGTGTATCTCTCATATTTTTTTGTCACTTCTATTTCCTTATCTTGAATATATCATTAATGTTATATGCTCATATGACTATATGTATGTGCTGAAAATGTTTATCTATTTTATATAGTGCAATCTTTGCCACATGTGTGTTTGAGTCCTTTGAATCTCGTTCATAAAGGATTTTTGAGTGTAGATTTATTCTTATACTGGTCAAGTATATTAAAGAACAAATGATCTTTGATGATTGTCAGTTTTGTTCCATTAATTCTCCTTAATCATATCTCATACTCTCTTTTTACTCAAACTGAGGTTTTATTTACTTGATCTGCTGCACATAGGGAAGTGGTTTTAATAGCTTATTCATCAAGTTGGATTGAGATCAAGAGTGTGATCCCCCCTCCTCTCTAAAAATATATTCTTTAAGAATTTTGAAAGAAGGTGTGCTAGGCTTGAATCTTTAGCAGTCAAGAGTCAACTTCTAGTGCTAACATCTTTTGACATCATTGCTGGGGTACAGAAAGAATGAAGTAATCTTCCCAAGGAGAACGACATCGATCATATTCTCTTCTTGAAGGTGAACAAGAAGTGAACATATATCAGACTGGATATCATTCACCTGACGTCTTTACAATTTAAGACTCCACTGGAGGAAGAATCGTATTGACAAAAAATTGAAAGCACAGAAGGGAAAAACCAGGTATAATCTCATTAGCTTTCTCCATGAACTTTTGTTCTTGTTTATTAGCTCGTTCTTGTCTTTCCCTTTGCATGTAAAGATGATCATCCTATTCTTTGTTTATTCAGATGATTGTAAGGATACAAATGGATATTCTCCCTTGAGTAATGAAGATTTGTCATCTTCATGCACTATTGACCTTGATTTAATCTCATCATGTGAATCTATTGATAAAGTTGATGTCTATGTTTCAATTTCTCCTGAAGTTGACTCATATTGTAAACTTGTGGATTACAAAGTTGATACACCTTCTGAGGTCACTATTGAACCTTGCAATCAACCAGTTGACCTTTGTGTTCCACCTTCTGAAGTTCAATTAAGAATCATGGAATTTTTTAAACCTCTCAAGCTGCCTCCTATCCTAAATGATTACCCTCCTATGTTCTTTGATTACCTTCTCGTGTTTAAAGGAGACCATCATATCACAACTGAAAATCACATGGAAGATTTTGAGGATTTCGTTGATAATTCAAAATCATGCATGAGGATATTATGTTGTTCCTTTATCTCAGAGAGAGGAAATCCTCATCCCTTGAACAAATGTTTACTAATGTTGAGGAGATCGAGGATAATTTTTGAGCCCGTGGGAGGCTGCCAAAGTAGTTTTGGGATGAAAGTTTTGAACAAAGTAAAGCTTATGAACAACACAAATCAAATTTGGATGCAAATCAATTGGAAGAAGGATATGGACATGAGGATGTTTATGAACAAAAGTCAGATTTGGGACAACATTCTACATCATTTTCATATTTCAATTCATTTTAAGGTCTTGAAATTAATTTTTCTACTAACGAGAATGCATATTTATATGCTCATAACTTATACCAACAAGGTGAATTTACAAATACAATTAACTATTTTTCTAGTTATGAGCCAAGAGCTCATTGTGTTTATGAGGATGATTATGAGGGTCATTTTTCAAAGGATAATTTGCTTTGTGGAAGGTTTTCAGCTGATCATAGTAGGAACCCTTTTAATCCTACTATTGAAGTGTCACATGATTATTTTGTTAAGGAAACAACTGTTGATCCAAAGCGCATGACTGTTCATACAAGAAATCAATAGTCTTTGTTTGTTTATGATGATCTCCAAGATTGTATGTTTTCAAGTTTTGATGAGGGATTTGTACTGCATGATCAAATAAATTTTGTTGCTCCTAATCGTGGGAAAGGGTTGTTGTTGTTGAAGGAACAAGGAGGTCACCTTTTTCTCAGCAAAAGAGAATTCATGCAGTGGCAGTCATCTTCTCCGGATCCAGAGGTTTGTGATCTTGGTTTTGAAGACCTAGTAGCACTAATGTTGGAGTCTTATTTTTTAAATTCTTTGAAGATTTCAGATTTCATCATATCACTGATATTTGAAGGTGAGTATGGTTTTCCAAAGAATTTATGGTTGTTTTTATATCTATGTTGTTATCCATTAATCAGTTGTATACATGTGATTCTATTAGTTGTGAAGCTACTTTCATGGCTGCTATGGAAATTTTCTTTTACTTGAGAAAATTGGAGAGTTGGTTAGAGTAGAGTAATGTAGGATGATTAAGCTCTCTTTTCGAGTGTTTGGTTTGTTTTAGTTTGTATAGTATGGGAAAACTACAATATCCAGCAGTATATTTTGTTTTCAGCAACGTGTTTTCAGAATTTGAATAAGTTTCATAGGTTTGGAAGGTGGCGAATGTCTCCATAGCCCAATGAGTAAGGCACAAGTCTACAAGTTCTTGGAAGCTCACAGGGAGCATGCCATCCCCCGTGGAGCCCATGTTAGTATCAATATTTGTAGTGTCAAATTGTGGCCTCAAAAGGTGCTACAGGAAGTTCCAGACCCCGGTAACAAAATTCACTAAAGTAGCACCGCCACTGTTTTATTTTTCTCCATATGCTTGCCTATTTTATTGTGCTACTCTTGTCACTTCTTTGAAACATCCATTTCCAATGCCATCAAATAAATTCAAATGCCAAGTAATTGACAACAAGATTTCCAGGAATTCAACCCAAAACTATAATTATATGCTTGACAGAGGCGCTTTTTAATTATTTCTTAGGGTTTTGTATTTTGGTGTCGGACGGGTCAGGAAAAGACATAGCTTCTGCAAGAAAACAGAGTAAAAAGAATAAGAAAGGACAAACCCTACGATCAGATCTGAAGGGGATAATCTCAAGAGAATAAAAACTCGTTCTCAAACCAAGAAGACAAGAATGAACAATTTGGATTTGCTGGCAGAAACAACTACATTGGTTTTTCAAGAAGAGTTTGCAGTTTGAGAATTTCACCTTCAATGAAAATCCTAAATTTTGACTGAAAGATGACTGATAATGGAAGAACCTTTTTGTTTCCTTGTATTTAAGTTACCATTCCTTTTTTTTTTATATTAGCTGTAACCTGGGCAAAGAAAGGCGTTAAAAATTTTCAAAACTGGTTTTTTGTATGTCGCTACAAGAAGTTCCCGCAACTCCCCACACATACAACATGGGATTTTATGGAAATGACTGTTTTTGCAGTCAATTTCAAATTCATACTTTGACCATATGGAGAGGTATTTTGAAAAAATGAAAGAGTTTTTTCTCAAGCACGAACCCATCTAAAAAAACCTCCCTCAGTTTTTACACAGGAGTCATGGTTTGGGAGATACAAGCATATCTTTTCAACTCATTTTTCAGATTTGAAAATACAAGAATTTTCCTATTTTAGTAATCTTCTTTGGGAACATGTTATGAAGAGATGGAGATTAATAATTGGAAAATGACATAGGATTTTCTCAATAACAGGTTCATATACAAAAACCTCTTTCAGTTCTTACACAGGCGTCATGGTTTGAGAGATACATACAGATCATTTTAGCTCAATTTTTATATTTTAAAATTTTGGAATTTTCTGTTTTTAGTCATTATCTTTGGGCACAAATTCCATAAAGAGGGAGAGGTATTTTGGGAAAATGGAAGAGTTTTATGTCAATGATAAGCTCATATACAAAAACCTCTCTCATTTTTCACATATCTATCACGATTTGGAAAATATGCAATGATATTTGAGACCTATGTTTCCATATTTTGCCAATATTTTGTTGTTGCAAAATTCTAGATTTTTTTTGAAATTTGTGAAGATAGCTATCCCAATTGATCAGATCACCTCAAAATATGATTTTGAGGTTGGGGATAAAATATTTCTCCCTCATATATTGCAATCAAATCATATCTTTGCACATTTCTAGTAGGTCAAAAACTAACTCCTAGAAAGTAGGAACCTACCTGATTTTGCAGATTTCTTATCCCAAAAGTGTTGTAATTTGTTTCTATCTTTAGCTAAGGGTGGATTTCTACCCCCTTAAATTTTGGATCTCAAGTGTACTATGTAATTTCTATATATTATGGTTAAAAACACAAGCAAAGGGGAGGATTCAGTATAAGGGAGAGCTGGAGATCCCTGTTTTGGATAAAAGGTTCTAATTATAAGACTATTTTGATCCATCCTACCTATGGAAAGCTTTCAGCTGCTAATAAAGTCGATGCTTGGTGTGTATTTCTCATCTTTTTTTATCACTTCTATTTCCTCATATTGAACATATCATTACTGTTATATGCTCATATGACTGTATGTATGTGTTGAAAATGTTTCTCTGTTTTATATAGTGCAATCTTTGCCACATGTGTGTTTGAGTCTTTTAAATCTCGTTTAGAAATGATTTTTGAGTGTAGGTTTATTCTTCTATTGGTCAAGTATATTAAAGAAATAATTATCTTTGATGATTGTTAGTTTTGTTCCATTAATTCTCCTTAATAATATCTCATACTATCTTTTTACTCAAACTGAGGTTTTATTTACCTGATCTGTTGCACATAAGGAAGTGGTTTTAATAGCTCATTCATCAAGTTGCATTAAGATCAAGAGTGTGATCCCCCCTCCTCTCTAAAACTATTTTCTTTAAACATTTTGAAACAAGGTGTGATAGGCTTGACTCTTTAACAATCAAGAGTCAACTTCTAGCGCTAACACCCTCAATCAAGTGGGACATTTATGTTATGTATTTTCTTTTGCAGGTCTTTGAATTTTTAGGAGAAGCGTTTCATGGCTCTCAAGACCTCTTTGGGAAAGCATATGAAAGTTTCATAATTAGGATTTTATATTTTTCTAGCTATCTCCCCTTGGGTCCTTAAACCCCTTCTTCCCATGAAATGAGGGACAATCCCTTCTTGGGTCAGTGCACTCGAAAATCCCAAAAGGTAAGGAGATGAGGGGATGAAGTGTGGACAACAAAAAGTATGGTCGGGAATGGCACGACGACTCATCAAGGGGCCTCCTAGTAGCAAACCCATCCCTAAGGGTGACCACTTTTTAGGGAACAATGTCAACCACCAAGGTGAAATAAGGTAAAGAGAATAAGGTACAAGCATGATTTACATAATAAAAAGTAGTTTCAAATGAATCAAACTCAAATTCCTCAAATATTGAAATGAAACTCACCATAATACCTAGCTTGTACCTCATGAGAAAGACCCAATGTCCTCCGGAAGCAAGCTGATGTGTGGATACCCTCATGATGAACCTGAGATGTGTGGTGGTGAAGCAGGCCTCCATCCGTGCAAGTGGACATTGATGTTCAATTTGTCTCTCGGTACCCCATGTTTTCAGCCTGAGGGACTCGAGACATCATCTCCTTGGTTATCCCTAGGAATTGGGGATAACAAAGCCAAACCTAAAGACTGGAAAAAAAAAGTTTTTGGAGACATATTCAAAGACAAACAAGAATTAGAAACAAAAATGGCGCAATTGCAATAACATATCATTGAATAGGGCCGATCTGAGAAAAGGAGCATGGAGGAAATCCATCTACAAAATCAAATTGACATTAGAGACAAACAAGCTAAAACCATATGGAGGAAAAAATCACGAGTTCAGTGGCTTAGAGAAGGGGACTGAAAATCCAAATTTTTTCATAGATTTACAATCCAACAAAGGAAAACAAATTGAATAACCTCTCTAAAAGATGAACATGGAAATCAACTCACAAACCATGTCGACATTGAACATTCTCTTGTTAGTTATTTCAAGGATGCTCTGATAGAGACCAAAAACAATCGATTGGAAGCCATCCAAAAGATAACTAAGAATATCTCGAAACTAGTGTCTCAAGATAAAAATTAAGCTCTTTTAAGACAAACCACCATGGAAGAACTCGAGCAAGCAGTCATGGAAATTCCCAGAGGTAAGTCACCCGACCCCGATGGATTCACAACAATCTTCTTCCAAGCTTACTAGTCTATTATAAAGTTTGAAGTCCTGGAACCGGTAGAAGGATCTCGCCACTTTTCAAATGTCCTCCTTGCTCTTAATGCCACCTTTGTAATGCTTATCCCAAAAGAGTACAAAACATAAGAACCCAGTAAATTCCGACCTATTTCTTTATGTAATGTTGTTTATAAGATCATTACCAAAGTCATCACCAATAGATTCAAGCCCATTCTCCCTCACCTCATTTCTCCTGAACAATTGAGCTATGTAGAAAGTCGCCAAATCTTAGACAACATCATCCTGACCCATGAGACGATCCACACCTTGAAAACTTCCAAGATTACTGGCATGCTCATCAAGTTAGATATTTCCAAAGCATTTGATAAACTCACCTGGCAGTACATCCACCAAATGATCCTTTCCTTTGGCTTTTCTACCCCTTGGATAAGATGGATTATGTCCCTCACTTCCACTGCTTTCTTCTCAATCCTTGTTAATGGCTCCCCTCTGCTACTTTCACTCCTTCCTATTGCATTTTCCAGGGTGTTCCTCTTTCACCTTTCATATTCATCTTGATGACGAAAGGTCTTGGTCGAGCTCTCAAGGTAGCGGTCACTCAAAGGAAAATCAGAGGGTTTCACCCTTATGGAGAAGACCTTTCGATCACTCACCAAAAATTTGTGGATGACACAATGCTAATGAGGATCCCCATTGTTAGAGAAGTAAAGGCAATAAAGTAGGTGCTCACTGATTTCATGGATGCCTCAGGCACTTCCATCAATCAAGGTAGATCCCAAGTTTTCTTCTTCAATGCTCATACTTCTATTCAAAACAATATTTCTATAATTCTAGGATTTCAACGCAACATCTTACCTTCCAAGTATCTCTGTGCCCCGCTAATTGACAATGCCCTAAGAAATGCTACTTTGGGAAGATCTTCTCAATAGAATGGATAAAAAACTATCCAATTGGACCTACCGCTCTCTAAATTTTCCAAACCACCTTATTATTCTCAAATTAGTCCTTCAAGAAATGCCTCTATATCTATTCTCTGCTCTAGTAGCTCCTAAATCTATCATCATGGTGGTTTTCCTAATTTTCAATGCTCCTTTTTATGGGGAGGATCTAGAAAAGAGAGAAAATGGGCGCTGGTTAGCTTGAACAATTTGTAGAAAAAAAATGGAAGGAGGCCTTAGACTTCAAGACCCCAAAACCCTCAACTCTGTCATAGGGAAAAAATCTAATGGCATTGGCTTCAAAATAAAAATGACCTATGGGGAAAAATATGGAAAAGGAAATATTGTCCTCAAGAAGCAGACCACAACCTTATAAGGCTTGATGAAAATAAAAAATGGCTCTATAATATGGAACACAACATGGAAAAATAAAGACAATTCAAAATCACTGCTTTTGTGGGGTTCAAAATGGACAACACACTCTTTTCTGAGAGAACGCTTGGTAATACATTCATGCCTGGAGATCACAAGAAGCCCTTCAACCCCTCAAATAAATCATGACTACTCAAGGAAATATTTGGGTTTGGAAATACTAGAGGAACACCTCAGTGGATGGATAGTGAAAAAGCTGGATACCGATAGAACATTGGACTCAAAATAATTCTTATGAACAATGGGGCGATATCAGGGCCTTGCTTCAAAAACATAAAATATTGAAACATGAAGGACCCGAAAAGATAAGATGGAGACACACCTCCAAATGAATCTTCTCCATTAAAGAAGTCTACAATCTCCCTCAAATTCATCAAATCCCAATTTGTGATCTCACTTGGAAGCATATTTGGAATCAAAATCTTTGGCCCAAAATCTCCCTTTTCCTTTGGCTCATGGTCAAAAAAAAAATCTCGAGTTGGGAAAATTTGATCAAATGAGGGTTCATAGGCCCTGCCATCTGTCTGCTTTGTCATCAAGAAGGAAAAACCATGGAACATCTTCTGAATACTTGCCAAATTGCCTCAAATCTTTGGGACTTAAGCTCAACCATATTCCGAAAATTATCCAGAGACATATTCAACGTTCATAGAACTATCACCCGCTAGAACTAGATTGATTTCCCCAACCACATTTTTTCAAGAGCCGAGAAGGTTATGCCAAGTTTTATTTTATCAAAACTATGGAAAGAAAGGAACCGGACAATCTTCAAAAGAAAAATTTAAAAGATAGATAACATATGGACTCAAATTCAAGAAGATGTTAGGGAATTGATCCTATCATAAAAATGGACTCACGAGGACTGGCAATGTTCTCCCTCAGATGCCTCCATCCTTATCTCTTTAGGCCTCAAACAATTTTCCCTTTTTTGAAGCCCTTTGATCTCTCATCCCGCGCTTCCTCCTCGATCCTCTGGTCTCCTCCCACTGAGGGTTTCATCAACCTTAAATTTGATGGTGCCCCCAAAGGGAATCTCGGTCTGGAAGGCCTGGGAGGTGTCTTCATAAATCATAATGCAGTCATCTTCATAATCTATACAGAAGGAATGGGTGTTGCCACCAAAAATGTTGCATAATTTTTAGCCATGGATATAGGCTTATCAATAGCCATTAGAGAAAACTATAATAAAATCATAGTAGAAGGGTGTTAAATTATGAGCTTGATTTCTTATGCGGATTAATTATTTTATTTTCTTCAACACTTTGATTCCAGCTTAATACACTTCAACAATACCAAATCATAATCGAATAACAATAACTATGTAGATGAGTAAGCATGCACATCAACAACACATATACCCTGGGGAAACCCTGTACAGGGAGAAAAACCCCAACAAACGATATTCCTTTATTGCATTAATAATGTAATATCACTTACAAATATCCACCATGAATGTTCTACTCTTAAAGAGCTTGCCAATATGACTCTGACCTGACAAAGACCTAAAATACCTTGCTGAAATACACCTCTGATATGCTTCCTCTATTGTTGATATACAACACTGATATGCTACTTTGGAATGCTGCTTCTTTATCACTGATATGTGTCTCTATTGCTTCACCCTTAACTTGCATATGCAAACTGTATTGAAGAGAGGGTTCGACCACTGCTTATATAGGTTGAAGAGGGGAAGAGGAGAGGCTCAAAATAGTAACCTGTTTTCATGCTTTAATCATAACTCAACTTCATCCTTTAGTTCAAACTTAGAACTAGACTTGAGACTGGTATACTCTAGTTTGAAAATAGAACTAGACATGAGAATTCAGTTACAACTCAACATTACACTTTAGTTCGAAAATATAACTAGACTTAAGACTTCAGTTGCAACTCAACATTACACTTTAGTTCTAAAATAGAACTATACTTAAGACTTCAGTTGTAACTCAACATTACACTTTAGCTCTAAAAATAGAACTAGAATTGAGACTTCAGTTACAACTCGACTCTTTACAAGGCAATTCAAAATTCTCTTCATGGTGGATAATGTTACACGTGCCAACACACTAGATCAATACATTTATATCATTTGCAATATTAGGAATATCGTTTGTTTCTAGCTCATAGGAATTTTATATTCAAACTAACTTTTGCTAGATGCCTTGACTTTTTCTCATGGCTCACAAGGTTTGACTAGGCTCATAGAGGTTGTATGTTCCCCCCTGACTTTTGAACTAGTTTGCCTATGCTCACAGAGGTTTTACGTCCCCCCTGACTTTTGCACTAGACTGTCTATGCTCACAAAGGTTGTACGTTCCCCCTGAATTTTGCATTAAAATCACATAGAATCTCGTTCGTCTTGACTTTTGGTTTGACTCACAGAGGTTGTACGTTCCCCCTGGATTTTGTCAATACCTCACAAGACTGGTTGATTCTCCAAATCTCCCTAGCTAGCCTCAGGGTGGCCCATATGGCCTTTCATTGGAGAATGAATGTTGATGCTTCCAAATTTAACACTCCCTCTCAGTGAGGGAGTCATTCTCAGCCACACCAAGCTTTCCTCTTAGCTGCACAAACTGTCTCGAGGTCAGAGGCTTGGTCAGGATATCAGCTACCTTCTCGCTCGTGGCTATGTACTGTAACTTTACATTTTTTCTCTGGACCAAGTCTCGGATGTAGTGGTACCTCATGTCAATATGTTTTGACCTGTTGTGAAATACCGGGTTCTCTGTCAATTTTATGCAACTTTGATTATCACAGTGAACCACCGTTGTCTCGAGCTTGTCTCCAAACAACCCAGACACTAATTTTCGGAGCCATACTGCTTCCTTGCTAGCATCACTTGCTGCAATGTACTCAGCCTCTGCTGTACTCTGTGTAATGGATCCCTGCTTCCATCTTGACCAAGAGATCATAGCAGATCCTAAACTGAAGCAGTATCTAGAAGTACTCTTCCGATCCACTGGGCTTCCTGCCCAGTCAACATATGAATACCCATACAGAAATAAACCACCACTGGATGTATATCTCAGACCATAAGTAATGGTCCCTCTGAGATATCTCAAGATGTGCTTTGCTGCCACCCAGTGTCTCTGTCTTGGTTCAGTCATCAACTGACTCATTGCAATCTCTGCATAGCATATATCTGGCCTAGTGTGGATCCTGTACATCAATGATCCAATTAGCTGCCTATACATGGTGGGATCCACCAAATATGAACTTGTATTAGAATCATGCAACTTCCTCAGGTTGGTAATCATCGGAGTAGACATGGATTTGAAATCCATCATATGAAACATCTTTAGTACATCCACTGTGTATTTTCCTTGTGCCAGAAATATCTCGCCCTGCCTTTGCCACACTTCCAATCCTAGGAAGTAATGCGTCAAGCTTAAGTCTTTCATCTCGAATTATGAGGTTAGCTCCCTCTTACACCAGGATATTAGCCCTTCATCTCCTGTTAGAAAGAGATCATCAACATACATGATTAATATAACAGGTTGGTTACCTCTTACCTTGAAGTACAGATTTGCATCAACATCACTTTTCTGAAATCCCAAGATTTTAAGAAATCCATCAATCCTATCATATCAAACTCCGGGAGCCTGCTTAAGACCATACAAGGCCTTCCTTAGCTTTTATACATGAGTGCCTTTTTTATGCAGTATAAAACCATATGGTTGTTCCACAAAGACCTCCTGTTCAATCTTTCCATTCAAGAATATTGTTTTTACATCCATCTGATGTAGCTTCCAACCAAGAACGAGAGCTAAAGCAATAATAGTTCGAATGGAGGTATACCTGGCTACAGGAGAAAAAGTCTCTTCGTAGTTGATTCCTTCTTTATGAGTGAAGCCTCTGGCTAGAAATATTGCTTTGAACTTTTCCACACTTCCATCAGCTGCATGTTTGATCTTATAGATCCATTTGGAATAAATCACTGATTTGTATTTTGGCCTCGACACAATGTCCCAAACATTTTTCTTTATAATAGACCTGTATTCCTCAAGCATGGCATCCTTCCATACTTGTAATTTATATGCTTCTTCAAATGAAGAAGGTTCAACATTACTAATGCTTCTCATCAGTGCAACATAGCCTCCAAACCTATGAAGCCTCTTCCTTTCTCTGAAAGTTCCTTTGGGAGCAACTATCCTTTCTTCTTCTTGCACTATTTATTTAAGCCACCCCATCTTCCTTTTGGCTGGAAGTTCTTCAAGAGTTCTTTCTAACACTTCAGTGGGTTCTAGGGCCTCATTACTTGGCCCTTCACAAGGTTCCTCCCTATTATCATATGAATCTTCATTTTCAGAAGAGGGTGAAGCTGGTTGAACTGCTTCTGATTCCTACTGAAGCTCTCTGGATTTCTTAAATGTGGCTTCCACATGGAAAGTCACATCTCTTCTTACCTCTATTTTCCTTTGACCTGGTACATAAATCCTGTAAGCCTTGGATTTCTCACTGTACCCCACAAAAACCCCTTTCTTGCCCGAGGGTTCCATTTTTGTCCTCTTTTCCTTAGGGACATGAATATACACATGACACCCAAATATCCTTATATGCCCTACTTTAGGTTTGATCCCTGAGAAGAACTCTTCAGGAGTCCTGTCCTTCAAGATAGCATGTGGACACTTGTTCTGAATATACATGGTATTGGAGGTAGCTTCTGCCCATAAATAATATGGCATATCCTGGTCCAACATCACTGCTCTCACTGCCTCACAAATAGTCTTGTTTTTCCTCTCAACAACACCATTTTGTTGAGGGTTATATTGTTAAGCCCTAATATTGGCTCATTTCCCCTTAATTGGGGCATATTAGATTAGTAATTCTATTTTATTTATGTCGGCTTTAGGCTATTAGTTTTAATTTAGATTAGTAATGTTATTTTAATTATGTCGGCTTTAGGCCATTATTTGTAATTATACCTCCTAGTCTCCTATATATACCAAGGAGACATTTTCATTTTGAATCATCTTGTACTTGAACATTTAAGTGGGG
>ML784896.1:124496-158655 GCA_009831015.1 Picea engelmannii | reverse complement strand
ATTGTCAAGGATTATAGTGGCAAGTTGGTCTTTGATCTAACAATTATGAGTAAAAAGGAGACTTAGAGAGGGGAATAAATTTCATTCATCATTATGAGTAATGAGGGATCTTTTTCAATAGAGTTTGTAATAGGGACTATTTTTTGTTGAGGAGAAGTGTCCAAATATTGGTCTACCCTAGGATCATCAAGGGATTTCTCATCTATGTACAAGGATTTGGATGTGAATTATTATTATAAGAATAAACATTTTTGATGCAAGAGCATCGTCAACAACCAAGTGAGCGTGAAAGCAGAAGCCAGCTGGGAAAAGCGCCAACACATTTTGCACGTTTTGAAAATGTTTTGAAAGATTAAAGTGCAGATATTAATGTAATAGCTAGGAGGCGTACTTGCATTTATATCTGGCTGGTGTAAACAGATCGTAAGTGATTTGCTCTCATCTGTCAATGTAAAAGGCATTTAAGCCCAGTTAATGAAAGTAGGTAGATTTGAAATGTAGATTAGACAGTTTTAGGAGAAGGAGGGAAAACAGATATAGACACCCTCGCCTTTGTATTATGGTATCATTAGAACATTAGCATAGAGCCGTAGCAGAGAGTTGTAGAGAAAGATCCATGTACAGGAGATTGAATTAATGTATGAAGCTTTGAATAAGATTCATGGTGCTATGATGTTTTCTGTTTATACATGGTGAATGGTATGCTTATGGTTGTTTTATTCTCTCTGTTATGCATTTGTTATGAGGCTATGCTGTGTATGTATGATTTCATGTTGAATGTTTGAAATCTGAGAGAGAGAGAGAATGAGTTTCAATTTCTTCTCTTCCTGAGTGAGAGAAGTTCCTGGAAGGAGTGCAGTGAAACGTCCGCAAGGAGTGCATTGACAAAGGTTTAGAGGTTATCTCTGAAAGATCAGGAGGGATACCGTTGTTCTCATTCCAATAGAAGTGCAAGTGAAGCACATGAGCTGTGCAAGGTGTGTGCAGGCGAGTTGAAGCCTTAGAACTTATCAAATAAGGTTGAAGAGAGAAAGACTATTGTTGCAGAAGGTGCATAGAGTCAAAGAATCAAATACTTTGAAGTATTTGAAAGATTGCCGCAAGGAGTGCGTGCAAGATTCCTTCTGAGACTCAAGTTTGGAAGTAAAAGATCAGAAGGGTTAACACCTTTGAAGTGTTAAAAGGGAGATGTAGTGAAGTCACTTTACAGAAGCCAAGTTCAGATAAGGAACACGAGTTCACTTCGTAGAAGTCTTCAAGGAAGGAACGAGCGGTTGAAATTCTCTATGGAGAACTCGCGAAGTAGCGAGGACCGTGGGATTCAGTGAAGCTGTAAGGAGGTTAAGCATTGGATGAATCCACCCTTAGGAAGGTAAGACTCAACGTGGACCGTTGATCGTGATAGTGGAGCCGTCAGGATCATTTTGGCAAATCGGAGTTTGTAATTCTAGAGTACAAGCCAAAATCCTTGGTTGTTCTAACTCTCGAATCACAAAATTGATTATCGAGCATGAAGTCGAACGGTGGAATTTCAATATTTCGGGAATTCGGGGTTCGACATACCGGGAATCTTGATGACAAGAAACTAGGA
Organism: Picea engelmannii; assembly: GCA_009831015.1. NCBI lineage: Eukaryota > Viridiplantae > Streptophyta > Pinopsida > Pinales > Pinaceae > Picea > Picea engelmannii. Next base: position 157,064 of record ML784896.1, on the reverse strand, counting down.
CCTTAGCATTGAAAATCTCGAAGTCGTGAAACGCGACGTACTTTTGGTGTGAAACATCGGTATTTCGGCATATCAGGATTCAGAATTTCTGAAATCCTGATGACAAGGAGCTGGGGCACAGTGGAGTGAAAATCCTGAAGTCGCGAAATCTGAAATCACGAATCGGAAAAAAAATCCCCGATCATATCTATTGGCCAGGTGTGAGGAGTTAGTGCTGGCATTTGCTCATGCAGGCATCCTTCATAAGGACCTGTGAATACACTCTTATGTGCATGAGATATTCCCCGCGGGGAAATCGAAGAGTCAATCTGACTCAGAGGTGGTTTTAGAACGATCCTTAGATCGGGATGTCGTGCAGAACCTACTGAGGTAGGGGGTGCTACGCCAAAGTGGTATCAGAGCTTGACTCTGTTTGTATATTGTAGGTAGAGGAAGCGAGAAGGGAAAGAATACTCTGATACACAACAAAGTGGTATCGGAGCATATAAAGAGTTATTTTCTTTCTGTAGCAGAGAAAAGAGGAACATTTTCAGCCATGCCGCCGAGAAGAAGAGACAGACCAATGCCTAATCCAACAGTGGAAAGAGAAATGCACGAACTACGTGCCAGGATTGATGCCATGGAGACAACACAGAGGCGCATGGTTGATTCTGGAGATATTAGTGAGGCTGAAAGTGAAAATGAAGCTGGAAATGAAGGAGAAGCAATTGCAGTCAACGATGCTGCGGATGAACGCCTATTCAGGGCTGTTGCAAGGATAGGTGCTAGAGAAAAAATGGACATTCCAGTATACAAAGGCAACTTGGATTTTGAAGAGATTCTGGATTGGATTAGAGCTCTGGATAAATACTTTGACTATGAGGATGTCGAGGAAGACAAGAAAGTCAAACATGCTATCACTAGACTTAAAGGGCATGCAACACTATGGTGGGATGAACTGCAAGCTGATAGATGCTGCAAGGGCAAGCAGAAGATCAAGCGCTGGGATAGAATGGTTGCAAATATGAATGCCAAATTCATACCCAAGGATTATCAAATCACTCTGTTTTGGAGGATGCAAAATTTGAGACATAAGATGAAGTCAGTGAAAGAATACACTGAAGAATTCTACAAGATAAACATCAGAGAAGGTCATCGGGAAAGCGATGATGAAAAGGTTGCCAGGTACATGAATGGTCTGCGATATGACTTTCAGAACGAGATGAGCATGATGACCTTCGAAATGTGGAGGATGCTTATCATATGGCTCTGAAAGCTGAAGAGAAGCTGAGCTGAAAGCAAGGTCAAAGAGGCCGAGGTAGAAGTCAAGCTAGAGACAAAACAATTGCCCAAGACAGAACTCAGAAATCTAAAGAAGAGGGGAAGAAACCTCAAACTCAAACTAAAAGAGGTGGAAGCTCACAAAGAGGATAGTATGCTGATAGAAATACTTTTCCTCGAGCCAGAGGAAGAGGAAGAGGAAGAGGCAGAGGTGGTGAAGTGAAATGCTTTGTCTATGGAAAAAATGAACATAAATCCTATGAATGTCTAGATAGGAAGAAATAAGTTGGTGAAACTCACATTGCCGAAGCACAAAGATAGAATGTTGAGGTAGAAGATGTTGAGGGCATAAGATCTTTGGTGATGAGGAAAGTTCTCTTAACGCCAGAAAAGGAGGCAGAGAACCCCATCCCAAAGGAATAGACTGTTTCAGACTTCTTGCAAGACAAAAGACAAGGTATGTAAATTCATCGTGGACAACAGTAGCATAGACAATCTCGTTTCTATAGAGATGGTAGAAAAGATGGAGCTGGAGACTGTTGAACATCTAAGCCCATACAAAGTTTCGTGGCTACAAAAAGGACATCAGGTAAATGTCACTAAACAATGTTTAGTTGAATTTAAAATAGGAGGATATAAGGATGAAATATTATGTGATGTCATTCCCATGGATGTTTTTCATCTATTGCTGGGTAGACCGTGGAAATATGACAGAAATGTGATTCATGATGGGAGAAAGAACACATACACCCTGGAGAAAAATGGGAGAAATCACATGTTGCTACCGATTAAGGATAAAGAAGTGAAAACAAAGACAAGCAACACTGTACTTCTCATGAGTGGGAAGGAACTTCTTAATGAGGTTAAGAAGAAGGAAGACACACAATTTATTGTGGTCAGGAAGCCAAAAATTGTTTTGACCAGTACAAGAGTGGATGATTTACCAGAGGAAATCCAGAAGTTGCTGGAAGAGTTCACTGATATAGTAGTGGACGAACTACCTTGTTCGTTGCCATCGATCAGAAGTATAAGCCATCAGATTGATCTTATACTTGGAGCCAGTTTACCAAATAAAGCAATGTACAGATTGATGCCGCAGGAGAATGAATAAGTCAAGAGACAAGTCCAGGATTTAATGGACAAAGGATTGGTCAGAGAGAGCTTGAGGCCATGCGTTGTTCCAAAAGTCCTCAGCCCAAAGAAAGATGGAGGCTAGAGGATGTGTACAGACTCAAGGGAAATCAATAAGATTACCATCAAATACAAATTTCCATTGCCAAGGATGGACGATTTGATGGATTGCTTGAGTGGAGCAAAGTTTTTTTCAAAGATTGATTTAAAAAACGGATATCATCAAATTCGAATGAGAGAAGGTGATGAATGGAAGAAAAAATTCAAGACAAATGAGGGGCTGTATGAGTGGCTTGTTATGCCATTTGGCTCAACAAATGCGCCCAATAATTTTATGAGATTGATGAACGAAGTCCTAAAGGATTTCATTGGGAAATTTGTCATCGTATATCTTGACGATATATTGATTTTCAACAAGACATAAGTAGAACACTTGAAGCATTTAGCTATAGTGATGAGAAAATTGCAGCAAGAGGAATTGCTGATCAATGTGAAGAAATCGTCATTTATGAGGACATAACTCATTTATTTGGGTTTTGTTATCTCTACAAATGAGCTAAAAATGGATCCGGAGAAGGTAAATGCGATTAAGAATTGGCCATCACCGAAAAGTGTGTTTTAAGTTCAAAGCTTCCATGGTTTGGCAAGTTTCTACAGGAAATTCATCCAAAATTTTAGTGGAATTAGCACACTGATGATGGATACGGTGAAGAAAAGACATAAATATTTTCACTGGACAGAGGAAACAGAGAAGAGTTTCAACCTGCTGAAGAAAAAGATCACTGAGCAGCCAATTCTGGTTTTGCCATATTTTAGCAAGACATTCCAGGTCAAGTGTGACGCGAGTGGATTTGCAATTGGAGCGGTCTTGAGCCAAGACGACAGACCGATCACATACTTATGTGAAAAACTGAATGAAGCGAAAATTAAGTACTCAACATATGACAAAGAATTCTATGCGGTCATACAAGCGTTGAAAAAATGGAGACATTATTTGGTTCCCAAAGAGTTTGTTTTGTACAGTGATAATCCTGCTTTGCAATTCGTGACTCAACAGGAGAAGTTGAACCAAAAACATGTTAAATGATTTGAATTCATGTAGAATTTTACTTTTGTGATTAAACATATTTCTGAAACTGCTAACAAAGTTGCTGATGCTTTGAGCAGGAAATGTTTGCTTATGTAGGAATTCAGAGTCAAAACTTTGGGTTTTGATAACCTCAAAGAAATGTATAGGGTTGACCCAGACTTTAAGGAAGTGTATGAGGCATTTGAAAATCTAGTTCTTAGGGACAAAAGCCAATGGACCGAATATATGATCCAAGATGGATTATTATTCCGGGGCAATCAACTATGTATTCCAAAATGCTCCATGAGGGAGAATCTACTAAAAGAAAAACACAGTGGAGGATTGGTCGGACAATTTGGTCATGATAAGACGTTCTCAAAGTTGAATGGATCATATTTTTGGCCAGGGATGAGAATAGATGTTAAGAAATTTGTGGACAGATGCAGAATTTGTCAGCACACAAAAGGGAAAAGGAAAAACACATGGTTATACTAGCCATTACCCATACCTGAGAGGCCGTGGGACGCAGTGAGAATGGATTTTGTATTGGGGCTGCAAAGGACACAAAGAGGATGTGATTCAATCTTTGTGATGGTAGACAGATTTTCAAAGATGACACATTTCATACCATTCCAGAAAACCAGTGACGCAACTCATATTGCGAACCTGTTTTTCACTCCCGATTTGGGTTTCCACGTAAAACACTGGTGTACTGTGTATGTATGTGATTGTTTATTTCTTACTGCTCATTATTGGATAATAATTCTACATTGATATAACATTTGAAGAAAAATGATTATAATTACATTATTACTAATTCACCCCCCTCTCAGTAATCCAACAATGTGTTGGTACAAAATGTTTTCACCTATATACTTTTGTTGATTACTTTAATAGAAATACTCTTTTCTTGTCCAATTGATATCTTGAAAATATTTGAATTATTATTCCATGGGCATATTTGTCATGAATGTCAATGGATTATGATAATTTATATGCTAACCTTATATATCACCATATGCTTTTGTATCTTGGTTGTTGAGGACAAGTTACGAGTATAAATCTTTGAGTTGAGCGCTCAATGGTGGCCTTCATCAAACGTCCGGATGAGGTAGCCTCTTGGCCTTGTCTGGTTAGCATTTCATTTATATAGCATACTTGGGATTAGAGTTGATTTATGTGTATCATTCTGTCTATTGTGGTTTAGCCCATGCCATAGAGATATTTTCCTCGTAACACTCTTTCCACCCTTAGCATGAGAAGCTAGGAATTGATCTTCATATTTTAATAGAACGGATTCTCGGTTAGCCACTCTTGCTTCTTCTTGAACACATTCTTCCCATAAATTGTCAAATTGGAGTTTCTCGTTTCTTGCACAAATATTTTGGATGAAGGAATCCCAAGGTCTTGTAAGACCATTAAGAATTGTCATCACGAATTCATCTTCATCTATGTTGTCTCCAATATCCTCTAATTGTTCCTTGAATTGAGAAACCCTAGAGAAATAGTCTTGAATTGTTTCTCCTTTTTGCATTATTGTATTCTTGAGTTGGGTTCTCAAGTTCATCTTTCGGTTGATGTTCCTTCCTTCATACATTCTGGTAAGGGAATCAAACATATATTTTGGAGTATTCTTATAAGACACTTGAGGGATCAAGTGGTCTTTAATAGAGTCTGCAATTATCCTTTTAGCCTAAATCATATCCTTCTTGTAATTCTCTTTGGATGCATCTTCTTCAGGTTCCAGTACCTTTTATTTTATGAATTTTCCAAGGTCATTCTCTTCAAGAATGAGTCCAATTATGTACCTCCAGGAACAAAAATTTTCCACACCTTCTAACTTGTCAACAAGCTTGGTACTTGTAGACATCTTGTCCTGGAGCTAAGAAAATTACCAGAAAATGAAAGTGCTCAAAAAATGAAAATGATCTTACCAAGATATGCATTGGGCTGAGGTGAGTTTGTTGGAGCTGATTGTTTTTTAAAAATCCAATTTTTACCCCCTGAAATTGGACTTGCGCACTTCTGAACTAGTGCTTCTGGTATTGGTTTTGGTTTCTTGGTTTTCTAGTACCAGTAAAAGCTAGGCTTTGACTTTCTGAAGAATCCAACCACTAATAAATTTTGCTCAAGCTTCCAAAATATGATCTAGAGAAGGGTGCACTTCCCAAGGTGGTTTTAGATCAAAACATTATCTTTAGTAAAAAGCCCTAATTTTCTTGTACGACAACATAGACATCTAGATTCTCAGTGAAAGATGCTCTATTCAGTCAAGCTCTGATACCATGTTAATTTTTACTGTTGTTATTAGGTTATTTGAAAATTTCATGAGCATTCAATGCATTTCCAAAACAACAGTATAAAGAGGATCATTGAAAGAAACACAATCACAAGGTACAAAACGTTTTATCCTGGGAAACCCTCATGGGGGAGAAAACCCCAAAAAAACTTCCTCAATAATATATTGCCAATACAATGCAAAGACTAATACCAAAACACCAAACACAAACCAAGAACAAGCATGCACCTATATTCTCCTTCGTTATACTTCTTCCTACAACTACAACTGCCTTTAAGATATGTGCACTAGATGAGTGAGTGAGTTGTTGGAAGCCAATTCACATGTTTCCACTGTCTTATAAGCTACCTACACCAGTGTTTTTGCAAACTTTAATTTTTCGTCGCAATTCTCAAATAAAACGACACTTTTATTTTTGCGATATTTGCACACTTACCTTCTCTCTGGTTTTCACGATTGTAAGCGTTAAAACTTGGTCTTTCGAAGTCGCATTAAAATCATTATTGAATTGTCGTTATCATTCTTGTCGATATGCCCTTTTGCATTTACATTTTACTTATCATTATGTAGTTGGCATAAACCTTTTGATCTGTACTCATTTGAACACTCTTTGATTGATTATGTAATTTCGTTTCATGAGTGGTTAAGTTTGTGATACATTGGTAATTGGATTTACATGTTATTGATCAATTTACTTGGCACATTAGTATGAAAAAGCATTGGTATTATGGTTTAAACCCTTGGTGTCAATCGTTTCATAGCCAAACCCTTGGTATTGGTTTCGATTTGTGTGTTTGGTTTTAAAACTATGGCATAACCTTTGATTGCACGAATGGTTTATCCACTTACCAAAGGTTTTGATTGATTGAAATGGCATAGTTGTAACACATATGCGTTGTGATTTGAATAGTTGAAAGCGTCGACGGTTGTACCATTGGTAATGACTATTCTGCATGGCCAACAAATAACTCCACCACCTTCGCACGATGTCATTAATGCCTTCCCTTATCACTGTTTTACCTCTACTAGCATCGGGCAAGCCTTCGGGCATTCTGCTCCTACGTATGCTATGATTCAAACCTGGGCTCATTCACATCGCTTACCGTGAACCCTGTTTATGGCACCAGTTGTGAAAATTGAGCCGAACGACAGTAAAGCCTTGCTAATGTTCGATAATGCCCAGAAAGATTTACAAGATAATGGTTGGCTCACCTTTGTACAGCGGTTTGAGGGTTTTAATCTATTTGTTGCACAACAGTTCACCCTGAATTTTGATGGGTGTAGGGCCAAACTAGGCGACATTCAGCTTGAATTGAATGAAGAGTTCATTAGCTCTGCCACAGGGTTAGCGGCCACGGGCCAGCGATGGTTTGAAAAGTCTAAAGTGGAGGAGGTTCCATGGCCTTTGTTGTTCATTTCACAGAAGGTTACATCTTGTGACATAGGTATGCCGATTTCCATGCTTAAACCAAGATGGCATGACCTTTTGATAGTAGTTAAACAATTCGTGACCTATGAGGGTCGATATGGACTGGTTTTTCTTTATCACCTTCGACTGTTAATGAATTTTATGGGTTATCCATTGAATATGCCTTTTTATTTCCAGCGAAGTCTTTATAAAATGGATAAAAGGTTTAAAAGAGAAAAGTCCAATAGTAGCTTGTTCCACCATGGCCTAATCAGACTCATCGTTATTCATCATTTAAATCTCCATGGTGATAGTTGGCAAGTTTTTATCTCTCGGAATGGATTTGCTGATACAGAGCCTGTCCAAATTGACAAGCCCATGGTTAGTGAGACTAAGGTCGGGCCACCCGTCCCTTTCCATGCCCTTCTACCCTCTCCTAAACCCTCAGCCAACCCTGATATCGACCTACCCGACGTTATAATAGACAACACAGAGCCTGTTAAAAAGCCTGTGAGCAAAAAGGTTAAAGGTAACCCTATTGTCAATGGAAAAGGTAAGAAGAATGCTCGACTTATCTCGATACTTGCCCGAAATAAACCTAAACCTAGTGCTGAGCAAGAGCCCATAGTCCTCAGTGAAGACTCGGACTCTGACATCGAATGCTTCCTAGCTAGTGAGTACCCTTACTCCCAAGGTCTGTGCTCCGAGCCACCCTATGGCTTCATTTCTAATTTGCCCCCATGCTTAAAGAGTAATCCTAGCTACCCTGGGATCAAGATACCTAACGAAACCCTCGACATTTTGAAAAAACCCTCACCTGCAATTTCAAAGCCCAGGCAGTCGTCATGCGACCAATGTAATGTGTGGTTGGAACGATACTATAACGACGTCCCCTTATTACAGTCAAAAATCAAATCACTGGAAAACTAAGTTACAGTGTTGACAAGCCAAAGGGATAAGCTTCAAGCTAATGATAAGAAGCAGAAAACCACTGGTTCCATCGTGTTTAGGAATGTCGAATCAGCTACAGCCGTCGTCAATTCCAAAATGTTATGACCAAGTTGTCTGCTCATCATCCAGGTATGAATTTTGATATCAATTTCATTGTGTCAATTGCTTGGATTAATATAGTGAATTGGTTTTTGAGTTTCGAAAAGTCTGTTTATTATTCGAAATGACTTTGACATGGTTTGATTATCAAAATGGGTATAAGATCGAATATGGTTATGATTTGTTATACGATTTGATCGTGCCCAGTTTAGCAATTAATTGGTTTTCACTGGGTTTGATTCGTTTGTCTGTTGGTTTGAGTTAACGAAATCAATGGTGTTTTCTTTCGCTTGCATTTCGTTTATATCCAACCTGAACAAGAGGTTTTGATGCTAAAATTAGAACTAGGTTATGTTTTGATTTAATTTGATGTTGCTGTCATTGGATATCAACGACTTTGATTTCGTTCTTGTGATTTGATTGTTAAAATGATTTCATAGAAATTGAATTGGCTTGATAATTATGATGTAGTCTATTAAATTGGAAAGACAACTCTGTTTTGTCAACATTTTCATTTAGATTTGGACTATATCAGACCTGTGCAAAAGATCTCTGCGCCCAAATCATGGAACTGTTTTGATTCACAACGACTCTGTCAAACTCAAACTGTTCGATTCACTCTTGTTTTGATTGGATTGTTGCATATTTTGAGTTAGCATGATATCTTTTTATGAGTTGGATTCGTATCGGAAATAAAATTGATGCTGCTCTATTGATTTTAATTTTCAAAACAAGTTTGTTAACCCAGATCGACTTATGTTATTTCTGTCGAATTCGTATGAGGAAATTCGGGTAATAGTTCATTTTAAAATGAATTCAAGAAATGATTTTGTGAATGTCAATTGATTTTGGCTGCCCCAATTTGCAATAACAAACGATCAGACAACTCTTATGGATCCTGTTATCAATTGATAGATCTCATTATGATTTCGTTTGTGATAATTTACGCACCAGTTTTGTTTTGATTCGCTAATGGCATGGATCGTTTGTTATGTTAATACAGTTATGTCAATTTGAAAATGATCTTGTTGTTTTCATATGGATTCGATTGTGTTTCTCGTTGATGGATGAGGCAACATAAACGATTGCCTATGATTTGTTTAACTGTATCGATTTCAATTTTGATATGAAAACAATTTTATTACTGTTCGATATGATTCCGTTTACCCGATTTTTTGACAACAGATGGAACAAAGTATATGCATCTCTGTAGTCATTTGATTGATCTTAGTCTTGTTTTGATCTCAAATTAGTATAACAATTTCAATTTGAATGATTCATTTGTCTTTCAAATAGCAATTAGATACTTGTTAATAGTTTGAATTTAATTCTTGAATGATTTGAATTGATTTTAATGCTGATTCTGTGTCTGATTTAGACCAGCTACAAAATTGCAAGATTCTGTAGCTGGTCTTTAGGATTAGATTTTTATCAATTCTATCAACAAAATATCTTCCTAACTTGTCCTTTTTTGACCTCTTTCAGGAACATCCGAATTGCATTGGGCATGCTGTGGCAGTCTAGGAGATATTTGTGTGATACAGTTTTATTTTAGGTTCCTAGTTTAGTCAGACTTGGGATATTTTCCCAGATTTATGTAAACAGTTTTGATAACTTCCACAGGGATGTTTTACCCTGTGGAAGGTCTTTAAATACTTATTATTTTTTGTAATAAGGGGCATTCTCACTTGTGGGAGAACCAGGCTATGGATTTCTAATACAAACTGAGACAAGAGTTGATGTTTTGCTACAGCTTTCGCTTTCAATATATCAATCTTTTGTTTCAAGTTTTATGCATGTCAGTTTGCAGTTGATTATAGACTAATTTAGCTATCATAATCTATTGCAGGATGATATGATTTGATTAATATGCTATCCATATCTGATATCTTTCATTATTTTTAAAAAATACAACAATTACTTTGTTTCAGTTAATGAATCACATATTTTTCTTCTTCGTTAATTGAATCATTTCGTATAGATCTTTGCATACAGATTTATTTAACTGTGAAGATTTATAAATCATAAGATTGTTGTAATTTTTATGTCTTGTTTGTCCTGTAATCATATTGGAAGAGCACTGCAGCTTATTGTTTACGAGAAGCTCCAGGATAATTCGGTGCGGGTTTCCTCCCTCCGATTAGCTAAGACAATCATTACACATAGGACAAAAATGGAGCGTTTCTCGAGGTCATCTTGTCATTAGTATTTGATAGTTAGTTTGTTAGTATAATTTAAGTAGTTTAATTAGATAAATATATTAGTTTAGATTTGTAGTAAGAGTTAGTATATTAGTTGTTTAGTTTAGTTAGTTTTTGTTTTATTTCTTTTTCATAAAATAAAATAAATAAAAAAAATAGCTCTCACTGTCTTAGGACAGAACGCAAATGAGTTTTTTCAGGTTTTATTCAAATCTGTAAATTGTAAATATTGTACATTTTGTGAATAAGATTTATTTCTGTTAGTAGTTAGATATTTAATTTCTTAGAGTTAGCATAGTATTAGATAGTAGATTGTATATAGAATAGTTATATTTGTTTAGTTTGTTTTAATAGTTTTGTTTTTAGTTAGATTAGTTAATTTAGAGTAGTTTTCTTTTTTTGTTTTCTTAGGACTTAGATCGGCTAACAGAGCCACTAAACCCCTCGGGGTGGTTCATCCCAAACGACTTGGGTTATTAGACAACCTCAGACCGGTTCCACTCTCCCAATTGATGGACGATCAATTTTTCCCGTCAACAAATGGCGCTAGAAGGAGGGCCTGAATTTAATTAATGGCACGAGGCGGTCGCAAGACTCCTCCACCACCTAATCGCTCACCTATTGTGACTAGAAGCCATTCAAATGATAATATTCCCCCTCAAACAACAACTACATCAACTGACGATCCACAGATCACAGTTGAGCCAACAACCCTTAATCTTGTAGGTGGTGACATACAAGAGATTTTCCGTCAATCTCTTATAAAAACACATAGTGCCTTAGCCCATTTGAGGCAACCAAATCGTCCGTGGGGACAACCTTTAGATTTCTCTGATATCAGAGAACAATTATGAGGCACTAACCTCACTGTGAACCCTTCGGATCCAATCCTAAATCCTGCTGCAGGAGGATCTGGAATACCTCCTTCACCACCTCCATCATCTCCTTCCTCTTCTAGAGGAGATTCCTCTGACGAAGGAAATTCCCTTCTCAGCCTTCCACACCTACTACACCAATGAAAAATCAGAACAACCCTGCTAGACCTTGTCTTGATCAGGATGTCGTAGCTGTACCTGGAGCTCAACATCCTCTACCTAAACATCCGGAGAAACGACTTCCCAAGTTTGACCCTGACTCAAAATAGATTGATGAAGATCACATTAAAAAGTTTATGTTAGCCATAAGACTCCGCAATGTCGAACATGAAGATGTTGTCTGTAGGTTGTTCCCCTATACTTTCGAGGGAAATGCATCCACATGGTACTTTTCCCAGCAACCCCATACCATCGTGTCTTGGGAAAATTTTGAGTCATGCTTTTTGGAAAAGTTCGGAGACGGTAAGCCTCCAGAAGTCCTAGTCATGGACCTTTCTAGCTTAAGAATGAACCCAAAAGAAAAAGTTAAAGACTTCAATCAAAGATTCATAACACTTAAAAACCGAATCCCTCCAGATTCCATGCCCACCGAGAATCTTATAATAGCTTACTACACTAAAGCTTTGCATCAAAGTATAGCTATTTGGGTTAAACGATCTAAGAAAGCCACGTTGTTAGAAGCCTTCGAGGAGGCAAGCTAGATTGAAAAAGACATACTTAGCCTTAAAGACTCTGCTGGCAATGAGACAGAGACTAGTTCTTCTTCCAAAAAGAAGATCAAAATCCTCCCCAGACCTACTCAAAGTAAGACACAACCTGAAAGCTCTGATTTAGAAAACTTAACTAAAGTTGTTCAAAAACTGTCAAATCAAGTTATAGACTTAAAAAGGACGATCGAAGAAGCTTCCTCGAGAAAAGGACCTTACAAGCCCCCATTCCGGAAGCCTTTTCCCACCAACAGACCTAATCCAATCACTGAAGGCCTTAATCTAGAAAGTCTACAATGCGCCCTTCAAACAATTCTAGAAGCCCAAGATAGCTTGATGCCTCTTGAGAGTCCTGAGGAGGTAGTTGAACAAGAGACAGTTCAAGAAGAAGAGTCTTCTCCGAATATTTTTGGACACTTCTCGGATAGCATCTTCCAAGATAATTTCGAGACAGTACATCCCTATAATACCAGGAGTAAGGCAACAAACAAACCTTCTTCCGAAAACACTACAACTTCGATTCCCAAGCAATCTAAATCAGCTGAGACTAAATAGAGTAATGTGAACCCCAACTTAGATTATGATGTAGTTGAAGATCTTAAAAATTTGAGGTCTAACATTTCTGTTTATGAGTTATTTAAATTTCCATTTCTGCTACAAAAAATGTTACAGAATATCTCAGAGAATGGCAAAAATGGTAATTCAAGTGGTAACAAGGTTGTGCAAAACAAAGTTCCTCAGAAGACTTCCACTAAAAACCATCCTGATCCTCAAGATAAAGGAAGCCTTCCTGTAAGTAATGTAAATAATGTAAATAATGTAGATAAAGTAGCTTTAGAAACTGCGAGTAAAAAGCCGCAAACTACCACCCTAAGCACTCGCAAAAATATTCCTCCTTTTTTGTTAACTTTCAAAATCTTTAATAGAAACATGCACAATTGTATGGTAGACTCAGGAGCGTCATCCAATGTGATGCCATGGTCTGTATGCCAGAAGATTAACGCTGAAGTTGAACTCTCCACTTTAAAAATCATACAACTCGATCGAACCAATGTTAAAGTTATAGGCGAACTAAAGAATGTGCTTATTAGATTATCGTCTAACCCCAAGGTTCATCGGGTTATTGATATAATTGTTGTGGATATTCCAGAAGTGTATGGTCTATTTTTAAGCAGGGACTGGTCGAAGAAGCTACACGGCTATTTTGCGACAGACTGGTCTCATCTATGGCTTCCAGAGAACGACAAGCCTAATAAGATCAAGGTAAATCGTGAACGCTACCTTAAGTTCACAGTTATAGATTTAAACGATCTCAACGAACCATTTACACCTTCTACGGATTCACTCGAAGTACAAGGGATGGACACCTTTTTCGACAATTTCATGGCCGAGGCTTCACCTATCACCAATCCTAAACAACAGTCCAAGATTGTAGCATATGTGCAGCCAACAGCTTCAACGCAACGGTCTCATGTACCCGATAGAAATCAAATTTGGTCTCTTTATTTTGACGGATCAAAGTCCAAAGAAGGAGCTGGTGCAGGCTGCATTATTATTGATCTGGCAGGTAACAAAACATTGATTGCATGTAGGCTAGAATTTGAATGTACTAACAACACTGCAGAATATGAGGCTTTACTGCAAGGTCTAAGAAAAACCATGGATATGAACATTCAAAACTTGGCTGTCTTTGGCGACTCTGAAATAGTGGTTAGACAGGTAAGAGATTCTATCCACTGTCTGTCTCTGCATCTCAAAAGCTACCAATCCGAGGTATGGAATTTAATGAATAAATTTGTTGCTTTCAATATAAATTCTATTCCTAGATTGAATAATGCTGAAGTAGATCTATTAGCTAATGTAGCTTCTAAACTCCTTCCTGCAGAAGGCATGTCCCTAGATGCATTCTCCGTTGAGCTGTTGTTTCGACCATCTGTTCCCGACAACATCACGAACTGGAGAGTCTTTGACGACGATCAACAGATTATTAACTTTCTGCACATGGAAGAAACTTTTCGAGGCGCGGTGATAGACGAACACACGCACGACGATAATTTGCACGATTTCACGGTAATACCAGATCCGAGAACTCCTGAATCTTCATCGGACATGGTAAACTCGATCCCTAAATCTGTAGTTAGATTAGAGAAGTTTTATGATCTTCAAGATAAATTTAAAAATACGGTCAACTGTAAAACCAATAGTTCTTCGTTATCTTATGAAAAGGTAAACTTAGGAACTAAGGACAATCCGCAGTGCATTAATCTAGGGGTAGCATGTTCTGAAAAAGAAATAGTTGCATTTATTAAATTGTTCAAAGAATTCAAAGATGTCTTTGCATGGACGTATGACGACCTTAAAACTTTAGACCCTAACATCATACAACATGTCATTCCTATGAAGCCCTAGACCTTACCCTTTCAACAAAAATTGAGGAAAATGCACCCTAAGCTCTAACCGACCATTCAAAAAGAATTGAATAAGCTCCTAAATTCTAAGATACTTTTTCCTGTTAGACACACTCAATGGGTTTCTAACCTTGTCCCAGTCCGGAAGAAAAGTGGGGAAATCCAACTCTGCATCGATTTCCGAAACCTTAATAGAGCGTCTGATAAAGACAACTATCATGTCCCACCCATGGAACATATCCTTCAATAGGTATCTGGTTCTGAGAGGCTATCTTTACTAGATGGTTTCTCGAGGTACAACCAAGTCCTGATGTCTCCACCAGACCAACTTAAAACCACTTTTCATACCCTGTCGGGCACTTATGCTTATCGAAAAATGCCCTTTGGATTGATTAATGTTGGTGCCACTTTTCAGAGAGAAATGGACATTGCTTTTCGAGGCTTAATCAATCAGTCCGTTGTAGTTTACTTAGATGATGTGACTTTATTTTCTAAAAACAAAAACGATCATCTAGCTCACTTACGAGTCGTTCTATAGCAATGTCATAAATAGGGCATCTCCTTGAATCCTAAAAATTCCATCTTTGCAGTAGAACAGGGTAAACTCCTAGGATTTATTGTGTCAAGCCAAGGGATGATTATCGACCCCAAAAGGACTCAGGTCATCGCAAAACTTCCCCCTCCTACATCCAAAAAATCTATGCAGTCTTTCTTAGGCCATATTAACTTTGTGAGAAGATTTGTCCCCAGCTTCTTCGAAATGGTCAGGCCTTTACATAATTTGATTAATAAAGACACCCAATATCATTGGGGATCCCTAGAAAATCAAGCTTTTAATGCAATAAATAAGGCCATAATAGACGCTCTGTCTTTCATGAGCCCCGATTTTTCTCAAGACTTTACACTCTATACTTTTGCTTTTGACCATTACTATGCCGCCGTTTTAACCCAAAAGAATGCCGAGAACAATGAAGTACCCATTGCCTTTATGAGCTCTGCTTTCAAAGGCGTTGAACTTAATTACCCAACGGTAGATCGACAAGCTTACACTGTTTTCAAAGAAGTCAAACATTTCCGGTCCTATCTTTTGAAGTCTAGGACGAAAGTCATTGTCCCCTACCCAACTGTGAGGAACCTTTTAGTGCAAAAGGAACTAGGTGAAAAGAGAGCTAACTGGGTCACCTCCTTGTAGGAGTACGACTTAGAAATCACCCCAGCTCATATAGTGAGAGGCAAAGGATTATGCAATTTAGTTGTTGATTCAGCAGCAGGACAACAAGAAGAAAGCGATACGTCAAACCTAGGACAAGATGATCAAGATCTAATCTGTTGCACACAAAACTCTGTCAATCCTTGGTATGACGATATAAGATTCTGTCTTGAGCATGGGTCATCCCCCCGTCACCTGGATCCCACCAAAAGAAGAGCGTTAAGGTTAAAGTCTTCCCCCTTTCATCTGGTTAATGGTATCCTATTTCGTCAAAGTTTTGACGGCATACTGATGCGCTGTCTTGAGAAAGACGAAGCAGAGAAAGTCTTGCTAGAGTTGCATGCAGGAGAAGCTGGTGGCCATTTTGGTGGTGACACCACTACTCATAAGGTTTTAAGAGCCGGTTATTACTGGCCCACACCTTTTAGAGACTCCCATGCCTTGTGTCGTAAATGTATTATTTGTCAGAAAGCATCAGGGCGGTTACAGAAACCAACCTTTCCTTTGCAGCCCGTTTCAGTAGATTCTCCTTTTCAGCAGTGTGGCCTTGATATCATAGGTCCAATCAACCCCCCGTCTTCACAACAACACAATTTTATTGTGACAACCACAGATTACTTTACCCGGTGGTCTGAAGCTGATGTGTTAAGAACTGTTAACACCAATCAGGTAATTGTCTTTCTAAATTCGAATATTATCACTCGTTTTGGTATACTTGATTGTTTAGTATTCGATAATGCTTCTTACTTTTCCTCTCTTGAGATAAGCGAGTTCTCTTTGGAAAAAGGAATCAAACTAAAGTATTCTACTAGCTATTACCCCCAGGGAAACAGATTGGCAGAATCAACAAATAAGAACTTGATTAAAATCATCAAGAGAACGGTGGTTGAAAATCACAAAAATTGGCACAATGAACTGTTAAACGTGTTGTGGGATGATAGGGTAACACCAAAAGCTGCTATAGGTAACTCCCCCCTTTTTCTCATTTATGGCAGAGAAACAATTCTGCCACCTCACATTCTTCTTCCTTCACTACAGTTGTCGCAGAAAATCTAAGAAGAAGATTGTCCCCCTTTGGAAAACCGAATTAACGCTTTGATGAAGCTAGAAGAGGTAAGAGCCCAAGCTAAACGTAAGTTAGATCAACATCAACTATTGGTTAAAATCTGGTTCAATTCTAACTCTGCTTCTGATAGGAATTTTGAAGTAGGTGATCTCGTCCTGAAATGGGACAAACCGCATGAGGGAAAGGGAGAGCACACGAAATTTCAAAACTTATGGCTTGGACCGTTTTTAATTGCTGAAAAGTTGGGTCCCAGTTCTTTCCGATTATAGAATCTTGAAGGGCAGCCTGACACCTATCCAGTGAATGGCCAGGCCTTGAAAAGATACTTTGCTTGATGACAACCCTTGTATACTATGTACATATTTTGCTTCTGTTTGCTTTTTTGTTTGCTTTTGTTTTTGATTTCCCCTTGAGTTTATCAGTTTGTGTTTTTGGAAATACACATACCTGTATACTGAGCTATTCAGACAAAGAAAATAGAAAATTCCTTCACTGAAATAACTGCTAAGAAAATTGTATAAACATCAATGGTATATTTCTGAAATTTATATCTGTGTGGCAAAAAGTCTGTTGTTTGAAAGGAGTTGACTGATTTCGATCTCTGAGTGAAGCTTGTCATGATCATCTATTATCTTTTTACGCTGTCCCTATTCCTTAAAGGAATGACTCAGAAGATGTCTCCTTGCCTTAGGAAGTTGTTTTTGTAAATGAAACATCTCTGGATCTTAATAAATGACAGTTCAAAAAAAAATTCTGATGAGGTCTGAAAAAAATGTGTTAAAATATCGTGATTTTCAGCGTCACCCCGCTCAACTATATATCTTTGAAGAAAAACAAAATAAAATAAATTATTAATAGAGCTGTGGGAAGTGCTTGTAAACCCGTTGGGATGCTGAAAAGGTCTGTTGGCAGCGGGTAAATGCATGCATGACGCCAAGACAACTTCGTCGGGGTACTGAACAGGCCCGCTGGCAGTGAAGCAATGTTGGGTATATGAAAATTTGTGAATAAAAGAAACCTCTAAATGTCCTTTATTCTGATCTGGAACTTCTTGGCAGGATACAGATGTTAGAGTGGGTTAAATGGAAACCCTGTCGAGGCTATGGACGCCTGCTGGCAGCAGTGGCTCTGTCAACAATATTGAAGATTTTATCTTTAATATCGTGACTCGTTGGTCTTAAGACTGTTATCAGTTTTCATCTTTTAAAACATTGCTGGAATAGTTGGTTAATGATGATGTTTATACGATTCCCGGTTGTTGTTTTGTGTTGGAATTATCTTTGCTGCCCTAATCTGAATTTGTTTTTTTTTGGCAGAGATAACTACTTCTACCAGTGTGTCGCCATTGTTGGCAGCCAATTCATATGTTTCCACTGTCTTATAAGCTGCCTACACCAGTGTTTTTGCAAACTTTAATTTTTCGTCGCAGTTCACAAATAAAATGACACTTGTATTTTTTCGATATTTGCACACTTACCTTCGCTCTTGTTTTCACGACTGTAAGCGTGAAAACTTGGTCTTTCTAAGTTGCATTAAAATCATTATTGAATTGTCGTTATCATTCTTGTCGATATGCCGTTTTGCGTTTACATTTTACTTATCATTATGCAGTTGGCATAAACCTTTTGATCTGTACTCATTTGAACACTCTTTGATTGATTATGTAATTTCGTTTCATGAGTGGTTAAGTTTGTGATACATTGGTAATTGGATTTACATGTTATTGATCAATTTACTTGGCACATTGGTATGAAAAAACATTGGTATTATGGTTTAAACCCTTGGTGTCAATCGTTTCATAGCCAAACCCTTTGTATTGGTTTAGATTTATGTGTTTGGTTTTAAAACTATGGCATAACCTTTGATTACGCGAATGGTTTATCCACTTACCAAAGGTTTTGATTGATTGAAATGGCATAGTTGTAACACATATGCGTTGTGATTTGAATAGTTGAAAGCGCCGACGGTTGTACCATTGGTAATGACTATTCTGCATGGCCAGCAAATAGCTCCACCACCTTCACACGATGTCATTAATGCCTCCCCTTATCACTGTTTTACCTCTACTAGCATCGGGCAAGCCTTCGGGCATTCTGCTCCTGCGTATGCTATGATTCAAACCTGGTCTCATTCACATCGCTTACCGTGAACCCTGTTTATGGAACCAGTGGTGCGTATTGAGCCGAATGGTAGTCAAACCTTGCTACTGTTCGATAATGCCCAAAAATATTTACAAGATAATGGTTGGCTCACCTTTGTACAACGGTTTGAGGGTTTTAATCTATTTGTTGCACAACAGTTCGCCCTAACTTTTGATGGGTGTAGGGCCAAAGTAGGTGACATTCAACTTGAGCTGAATGAAGAGTTCATTAGCTCTGCCATAGGGTTAGAGGCCATGGGCCAACAATGGTTTAAAAACTCTATAGTGGAGGAGGTGCCATGGCCTTTGTTGTTCGTTTCATGGAAGGTTACATCTTGTGACAGAGGTATGCCGATTTCCATGCTTAAACCAAGATGGCATGACCTTTTGATATTAGTTAAACAATTCATGACCTGTGAGGGAGACTGATTTTTCTTTATCACCTTCGACTGTTAATGAATTTTATGGGTTATTCATTGAATATGACTTTTTATTTCCAGTGAAGTATTTATAAAATGGATAAAAGGTTTAAAAGAGAAAAGGCTGATAGTAGCTTGTTCCACCATGGCCTAATCAGACTCATCGTTATTCATCATTTAAATCTCCACGGTGATAGTTGGCAAGATTTTATCTCTCGGAATGGTTTTGTTGATACAGAGCCTGTCCAAATTCACAAGCCCATGGTTAGTGAGACTAAGGTCGGGCCACCCGTCCCTTTCCACGCCTTTCTACCCTCTCCTAAATCCTCGACCAACCCTGATATCGACCTACGCGACGTTATAATAGACAAGACAGAGCCTGTTAAAAAGACTGTGAGAAAAAAGGTTAAAGGTAACCCTACTGTCAACGAAAAAGGTAAGAAGAATGCTCGACTTATCTCAAGACTGGCCCGAAATAAACCTAAACCTAGTGCTGAGCAGAAGCCCATAGTCCTCAGTGAAGACTTGGACTCTGACATTGAACGCTTCCTATCTAGTGAGTACCCTTACTCCCAAGCTCTGTGCTCCGAGCCACCCTATGACTTTGTTTCTAATTTTCCCCTGTGCTTAAAGAGTAATTCTAGCTACCCTAGGATCAAAGTACCTAACGAAACCCTCGACGTTTTGAACAAACCCTCACCTGCAATTTCGAAGCCCAGGAAGTCGTCATGCGACCAATGTAATGTGTGGTTGGAACGATACTATAACGACGTGCCCTTATTATAGTCGAAAATCAAATCACTGGAAAACCAAGTTACAGTGTTGACAATCCAAATGGATAAGCTTCAAGCTAATGATAAGAAGCAGAAAACCACTGGTTCCATCGTGTTTAGGAATGTCGAATTGGCTACAGCCATCGTCAATTCAAAAATGTTATGACCAAGTTGTCTGCTCATCATCCAGGTATGAATTTTGATATCAATTTTGTTGTGTCAATTGCTTGGATTAATATAGTGAATTGGTTTTTGAGTTTTGAAAAGTCTGTTGATTATTCGAAATGACTTTGACATGGTTTGATTATCAAAAAAGTTATAAGATCGAATATGGTTATGATTTTTTATACGATTTGATCGTGCCCAGTTTAGCAATTAATTGGTTTTCACTGGGTTTGATTCGTTTGTCTATTGGTTTGAGTTAACGAAATCAATGGTGTTTGATGCTAAAATTAGAACTCGGTTTTGTTTTGATTTAATTTGATGTTGTTGTCATTGGATATCAATGGCTTTGATTTCGTTCTTTTGATTTGATTGTTAAAATGATTTCATAGAAATTGAATTGGCTTGATAATTATGATGTAGTCTATTAAATTGGAAAGACGACTCTATTTTGTCAACATTTTCGTTTAGATTTGGACTATATCAGACCTTTGCAAAAGATCTCTGCGCCCAAATCATGGAACTGTTTTGATTCACAACGACTCTGTCAAACTCAAACTGTTCGATTCGCTCTTGTTTTGATTGGATTGTTGCATATTTTGAGTTAGCATGATATCTTTTTATGAGTTGGATTCGTATCGGAAATAAACTTGATGCTGCTCTATTGATTTTAATTTTCAAAACGAGTTTGTTAACCCAAATCGACTTATGTTATTTCTGTCGAATTCATATGAGGAAATTCGGGTAATAGTTCGTTTTAAAATGAATTCAAGAAATGATTTCGTGAATGTCAATTGATTTTGTCTGCCCCAATTTGCAATAAAAAACGATTAGACAACTCTTACGGATCCTGTTATCAATTGACAGATCTCATTATGATTTCGTTTGTGATAATTTACGCACCAGTTTTGATTTGATTCGCTAATGGCATGGATCGTTTGTTATGTTAATACAGTTATGTCAATTTGAAAATGATCTTGCTGTTTTCATATGGATTCGATTGTGTTTCCTGTTGATGGATGAGGCAGCATAAACGATTGCCTATGATTTGTTTAACTGTATTGATTTCAATTTTGATATGACAACGATTTTATTACTGTTCGATATGATTTCGTTTACCCGATTTTGTGACAACAGACGAAACAGAGTATATGCATCTCTGTAGTCATTTGATTGATCTTAGTCTTGTTTTGATCTCAAATTAGTATAACAATTTCAATTTGAATGATTCGTTTATCTTTCAAATAGCAATTAGATACTTGTTGATAGTTTGAATTTAATTCTTGAATGATTTGAATTGATTTTAATGTTGATTCTGTGTCTGATTTAGACTAGCTACAGAATCGCAAGATTATGTAGCTAGTCTTTAGGATTAGATTTTTATCAATTCTATCAACAAAATATCTTCCTAACTTGTCATTTTTTGACCTCTTTCAGGAACATCTGAATTGCATTGGGCTTGCTGTGGCAGTCTAGGAGATATTTGTGTGATACAATTTTATTTTAGGTTCCTAGTTTAGTCAGACTTGGGATATTTTCCCAGATTTATGTAAACAGTTTTGATAACTTCCACAGGAATGTTTTACCCTGTGGAAGGTCTTTAAATACTTATTATTTTTTGTAATAAGGGGCATCCTCACTTGTGGGAGAACCAGGCTATGGATTTCTAATACAAACTGAGACAAGAGTTGATGTTTTGCTACAACTTTCGCTTTCAATATATCAATCTTTTGTTTCAAGTTTTATGCATGTCAGTTTGCAGTTGATTATAGACTACTTTAGCTATCATAATCTATTGCAGGATGATATGATTTGATTAATATGCTATCCATATCTGATATCTTTCATTATTTTTAAAAAATACAACAATTACTTTGTTTCATTTAATGAATCACAGATTTTTCTTCTTCCTTAATTGAATCATTTCGTATAGATATTTGCATACAGATTTATTTAACTATGAAGATTTATAAATCATAAGATTGTTGTAATTTTTATGTCTTGTTTGTCCTGTAATCATATTGGAAGAGCACTGCAGCTTATTGTTTACGAGAATCTCCTGGATAATTCGGTGCAGGTTTTCTCCCTCCGATCAGCTAAGACAATCATTACACACAGGACAAACCTGGAGCGTTTCTCCAGGTCAGCTTGTCATTAGTATTTGATAGTTAGTTTGTTAGTATAATTTAAGTAGTTTAATTAGATAAATATATTAGTTTAGATTTGTAGTAAGAGTTAGTATATTAGTTGTTTAATTTAGTTAGTTTTTGTTTTATTTCTTTTTCATAAAATTATAAAATCAAAAAACAAATAGCTCTCACTGTCTTAGGACAGAACACAAATGAGTTTTTTCAGGTTTTATTCAAATCTGTAAATTGTAAATATTGTACATTCTATGAATAAGATTTATTTCTGTTAGTAGTTAGATATTTAATTTCTTAGAGTTGGCATAGTATTAGATAGTAGATTGTATATAGAATAGTTAGATTTGTTTAGTTTGTTTTAATAGTTTTGTTTTTAGTTAGATTAGTTAATTTAGAGTAGTTTTCTTTTTTTGTTTTCTTAGGACTTAGATCAGTTAATGGAGCCGCTAAACCCGTCAGGGTGGTTCATCCCAAATGGCTTGGGTTATTAGACAACCCCAGACCGGTTCCACTCTCCCAGTTGACGGACAGCCAATTTCGCCCGTCAACATGAGTGTGTGTTCAAATGAGACAACAACCTCACATATAAATACAAGTGATAGATGGTTCTAGGGTTGTGTCTCTTCACTTGGTGGAACTGACTTCTCCTAGAAGTGGTTAAAACCACTTTATAATTACTAGGGGTCAACTTTATAAATACCACCATGAAAATACATGTTTGACCAATCCTCAAAAGGGGATTTGATCTTATACAAGACCTGACTTTATCAATCCACAAAAGGGGATTTGATCTATACAATAATAACTCAAGGATAATTAGAATATTCTTCAAAGTTACAATATTTCAACAATTGGTTGCTTCATAGCATGGAAACAACTCTCTAGTGCCTGCAATGCTTGCAATCATGTCATGGAGTTCTCTTGAACTTCTACTTCCAAGGTCATTTACCATCATGCATCAGTCTCTATCAACTCTTCAGGAAGGAAAACTTATTTTGGAAGATTGTATGAAGAAAATTATGGAATGGTGTTTCCTTTATGTTTGGCATCCACTCGATGTCCTCTTCGATAGTGATGTGTTGACGGGCGAAAATGAATGCTCGCCAACTGGAAGAGTGGATCCGGTCTGGGGTTGTCTAAATAACCCAAGCCATTTGGGATGACCCACCCTGACAGGTTTAGCGGCTCTGTTAGCTGATCTAAGTCCTAGGAAAACGAAAGAAAACTACACTAAGGAACTAATCTAAATGAAAACAATAATTAAAACAAACTAATAAACAAATCTAAACTACATATATACAATCTATTACCTAAATCATAAAACTATAATTCTATAAAATTAAATGTTCAATTACCAACAGAATAAGATCTAATTACAAATATACAATATTTACAGATTACAGATTTAAATGAAAACCTGCAAAAGTCATTTGTAAACTATCCTAAGACAACGAAGCTATTGTTTTTTTTTTTTGGTTTTTATAATTTTATGAGAAAGAAATTAAATAAAAATTATCTAAGCTAAGCAACTAAAATAATAACTCTAACTATAAATCTGAACTATACATATATCTATCTAAACTACTTATATGACACTAATAAATTACTATCAAATAAAAAATAGCAAACTGACCCGAAGTAGCGCTTCAAGTTTGTCCTGTATCCAATAGTCGATTTAGCTGTTCGGTGGGAGGAAACCCGCACCAAATTCTCCATGAGCTTCTCGTAAACAAAAAGCAGCTGTGCTCTTCAAATATAAATGACAGGACAAACAAGACAAAAAAATTACAACAATCTTATAATTAACAAATTATCGTAGTCGGATAAATCCTTGTGCAAAATTTGTACTAAACAATTCAGTTAATGAAAAAGATAAACCTGTATTCATTAAATTGAAATAGATTAATCGTTGTATTTTTTAAATAAGAGAGATCATATATGGACAACACATAAACCAAATCACATCAACCTGCAACGAATTACGATAGCTAAAGTAGTCGATAATTAATTGCAAACTGATATGGAGAAAACTTGAAATAAAAGTTTGATATATTGAAAGCGAAAGCTGTTACAAGACATCAACTTTCATCCCAGTCTGTATTATCATAAATCCATCATCTGGTTCTCCCAACAATGATGATGATGATTCCACAATTACAAAAAATAACAAGTATTTAAAGACCTCCCACAGGGTAAAACATCCCTGTGGGAATTATCAAAGCAGTTTACAAAAAATCTGGGAATAATCTCCCAAGTCCCTATTTTTGCCTATGACTAGCAACTGAAAACTATATCTAAACTGCTACAACATGTCCAATTGATCATTGTAATTCGTATGCACCCGAAAGAGGACAAGAATAGACAAGTTTAGAGGATATTTTATTGATAAAATGACAAAAATCTAATTTTTAAGACTAGCTACAGAATCTTGCGATTTTGTAGATGGTCTAATTTGAGCATAGAATCGTTTTAAAATTAATCCAAAACTTAACAGAATCATATTCAACTTATTCAACCAAATCTTTAATTACTAATTCCAAATAGAGTGAATCATTCATGCAATATCAAACCAAAACTTGTATGCAAATTGAAACAAACGAAATCATGGTCAATCGAAAGGTAACAGAGATACATGCACTCTGTTCAACATTTGTTTTCACCATTTCGGGGTAAACATAATCACTTAGATAATTCGAAAGCGATGAAATCATTTTCTTGATCCAATTTCAATCTTCACAAACTGTAACCGGTTAAACAAATCATTCATGCAATAGTTTATGTCGCCTCAGCCATTAACAAAATCGTTTTTCGAAATCAAAACTAATAGAGTCGTTTTGCGAATCAATAGATTACATTATATTTATCAAGGAACTCAATGACATTGACGCATTGCATACGTAAAGGATCATGCCAGTTCAAGCATACAGAAACGTTTCAAAATCAAACCATAAGAAATGAATCGAGCCAGTTTGGGGCCGACATAATCCAAAAACAACGAAATCGTATCAATCCAAATCATAGCTGTGTCTGATAAATAAATCTCATGTACAGATCGAATGCAATCAAAGTCTAAAATGGAAACAAAATAGAATCATTCCTTAATTATGTATTTGAACAGAACTAAACGAAAACAAAACCCAATCAACTATATTAATTCAAACGTACAGAACTATTTCGAAGCAAACCAAACAAAATCACAAACAAACCAATCGCTTATACTAATCTGAGCGCAATAAAATCGCATAACCAAAACATATCTACATTTATTTTTAGCAAAACGAATCTACTGTACATGATTCACACGACATCGTTTTTAGTGATCCGAGTATAACAAAACCATTCTGAATCTCTTAAAACAAACAGAGCTAATCGAAAACAACTCCAATCAATTAAATTAATTCAAGAAAACTCACAAAGCAAAATTGATGTCAAAAACACATACCTGAGCAAATCGGTCATGATAATTTTGAATTGACAAAGGCCGTTGCTGCTTCGACGTTCCTGAAGACAATTGAACCGGTGGTTTTTTGTTTCTTCTCGTTGGCTTGAAGCCTGTCTCTTTCTTTTGACAGCACTATAACTTGCTCCTCTAACGATTTGATCTTTGATTGCAACAAGGGAACGTCGGTGTAATAACTCTCTAGCCAAGCATTACATTGGATGCATGATGCTTTCTTGGGCTTTGACATCATAGGCGAGGGTTTGTTCAAGTTACCATGGGTTTCCTTGTGCAGCTTGATTCCCGGATAATTTGGGTCATTTTTGAGGCACAGGGGTAAGTTAGAGACATAGTCATAGGGTTATTTAGAGCATAGGACATGGGAATAGGGGTATTCCTCATCTAGGAAACGCTCAATATCGGAGTTTGAGTCCTCTCTCAAAACTATTGGATTTTGGTCAACATTTTGCTTGGGTTTGTTCCTAGCGTATCTCGATATCAATTGGGCATTTTTCTTTCCCCTATTGTTGACAGTAGTATCATTCTTACCTTTCTTCCTCACAGGCTTCTTAACGGCCTCAGTCTTGTATTTAGTACACGGATTGACTATGGCATCGAGTAGATCTACGTCAAGGCAATCCGAGGGTTTGACAGGGGGTAGAAGTATATGAAGCGGCACAGCTGGCCCAACCAAAGTTTCCGTAACCACAACCTTGTCGATTTGAGCAGACTCTGTGTTGGCGAAGCCATTCCTAGATAGGAAATCTTGCCAACTATCACCATGAAGGCTCAAATGGTGAACGATAATGAGTTTAATCAAGCCGTGATGGAAAAGGATGCTATCAGCCTTCTCACGCTTGAATCTCTTAGACATCTTGTAAAGATTACGCAAGAGATAATGCAGCATATTCAACGGGTAGCCTATGAAATTCATCAATAACCAAAGGTGATACAGAAATACCAAGCCATACCGACCTTCACAGGTCACAAACTGTTTAACAATTACCAAAAGATCATGCCACCTGGGTTTGAGGGTAGTGACATGCATAACTTTATCGCAGGAAACAATCTTTCTTGATGTGAATAGTAATGGACAGGACACCTCATCTACTTTGGAATTTTTAAACCATCTTTGACCTGTAGATGGCAGTCCTGTAGCCGAGCTTAAAAATTTCTCATTGAGCTCGAGCTGTATGTCTCCGAATTTAGCCCTGCACTCGTTGAAGGTGAGGGAGAATTGTTGGGCAACTGAAAGGTTGAAACCCTTGAACCTTTGAATAAACACTAGCCAACCACCATTTTCTAAATCCTTACAGGCATTATCGAATAGCAACAGAGTTTGGCTACCATTTGGCTCTATGCGCACCACAGGTGCCATAGACAGGAGCACACGGTGAGCTGGGAGAAGGGAAAGGGTTCGAACGGAGTATACGCAGGGTCGATATGCTCACAGGCTTACCCAAAAACTAACAGAGGTGACCTGGGATAGGGGAAATCATTAATGACCGAATGTGCAAAGGTGGTGGAGCTAGATCAGCCCATGCAAACAGTCATTTCCCACAGTAAAACCGACGACGCATATAGCGATTCAAATCACTATTGCATATGTTAAAAACCATGCCATTCAAACAATCAATGAAATCTATGGTAAGTCGACCAAACACTTGCGCGAGCAATAATTTTAGCATAGTTTTAAAACCAAAACAATGATTTGAAGTCAACACCAAGGGTTCGATCATATCAAATATGTGTCGTATGAAATGATTACACCAAGGTTCTAACCACAATGTTAATGTGTTTTTATGAGAACAATGTGTCATAGAACATCAAATGACCAATGCATCAAAACTAGATCATAAGAATATCATCATAGTCTCATAAAAAACGAAGTCATATTAACAATTAAAGAATGCCAAATGAGTAAAGATCTTGGAGCCTTGCCAACTGTGCGACTATAATTAAATTGGAAACGCAATGAACACATAGACAAGAGTGACCATAATAATCTAGTGACGATTTTAATGTGACTTTGAAATCAAAGTTTTCACGCTTGCAGTCGTGAAAACAAGAACAAAGGGAGGTGTGCAAAATGCACGAAATAATAGTGTCGTTTTATTCAAAGATTGCGATGAAAATCAAGGGTTGCAAAACACTGGTGTAGGCAGCTTATAAGGACAATATAAAAAGCGAATTGGCTGCCAACAATGGCGACACACTAGTAGAAGCATTTATCTCTGCCAAAAGAACAAATTCAGATTAGGATAACAGGAATAATTCCACATAAATAACCAGAAAATTGTTTAAACATCATCAATGATTAAATATTCCAGCAGTGTTTAAAGGATGAAAACTGATAACAGTCCTAAGATAAGCGAGCCACGATATTAAAGATAAAATCTCCAATATTGTTGACAAAGCCACTGCTACCAGCAGGCGTCCATATCCTCAGGGTTTCCATTTAACCCACTCCGACATCCGTATCCTGCCAAGAAGTTTCAGATCAGAATAAAGGACATTTTAAGGTCAGAGGTTTCATATTTGTAAATTTTCATATACCCGACATTGCTTCGCTGCCAGAAGGCATGTTCAGTACCCTGGCGAAGTTGTCTTGGCGTCATGCATGCATTTACCCACTGCCAGCAGACCTGTTCAGCATCCCAGTGGGTTTACAAGCACTTCCCACAACTCTTTTAATGATTTATTTTGTTTTTTAAAGATATATAGTTGAGCGGGGTGACGCTGAAAATTATGATATTTTAACATATTTTTTACAGACCTCAACAGAATTTTTTAGAACTGTCCTTCATCAAGATCCAGAGATGGTTTATTTTCACAACCAACCTTCTAAAGAAGGGAGACATCTTCTGAGTCGTTCCTTTAAGAAACAGGGACAGCGTACGAAGATAATAGATGATTGCGACAGGCTTTACTTGCAGATCGAAATCAACTAACTTCTTTCAAACAACAATCTTTGCCAACACAGATGTAAATTTTAGAAGTATACAATTGATGTTTACACAATTTTTCAGGAGTCATTTCAGTGAAGGAATCTTCTGTTTTCCTTTTCTGAATAGTTCAGCATGCAGGTATGTATATTTCCAAAAACAAAACTGATAAGCGCAAGGGAAAAACTCAAAGCCAAAACAACAAAAGAAAAGAAAACAAAAGAAAATTATGTACATAGTATACACAGGGTTGTCATCAAGTGAAATATCTTTTCAGAGCGTGGCCATTCACCAGATAGGTTTCAGGCTGCCCTTCTAGATTCTGCAATTAGAAAGAGCTGGGACCCAGTTTCTCAGCAATTAAAAATTGTCCAAGCCATAAGTTTTGAAATTTCGTGTGCTCTCCCTTTCCCTCATGCAGTTTTTCCCATTTCAAGACAAGATCACCTACTTCGAATTTCCTATCAGAGGCATAGTTAGAATCAAACCAGCTTTTAACTACTAGTTGATGCTGATTTGATTTACGTTTATCTTGGGCTCTTACCTCTTCTAGCTTCATCAAAGCATTAATTTGGTTTTCCAAAGGGGGACAGTCTTCTCCTTATATTTTCTGTGATAGATGAAGTGAAGGAAGAAGAATGTGTGGTGGCAGAATTGCTTCTCTTCCATAAATGAGAAAGAAGGGAGAGTTACCTACAATAGTCTTTGGTGTTACCCTATCAGTCAAAATCACGTTTAACAACACATTGTGCCATTTTTTCTGATTCTCAGATACCGTTCTCTTGATAATTTTAATCAGATTCTTATTTGTTGACTCTGCCAATCCATTTCCCTGGGGGTAATAGCTAGCAGAATACTTCAATTTAATTCCTTTTTCTAAAGTGAACTCGCTCATCTCAAGAGACAAAAAATAAGAAGCGTTATCGAATACTAAACAATAAGGGATACCAAAACGAGTGATAATATTCGAAATTAGAAAGGCAATTACCTGACTGGTATTCACAGTTCTTAATGCAGCAGCTTTAGACCACCTGGTGAAATAATTTGTGTCTATTATGATAAACTTATGCTGCTGTGAGGATGGAGGATTGATTGGACCTATGATATCAAGGCCCCACTACTGAAAATGAGAGTCTACTGAAACGGGCTGCAAAGGAAAGGTTGGTTTCTGTAACCGCCCTGATGCTTTTTGACAAATAATACACTTATGGAACAAGGAATGGGCATCTCTAAAAAGTGTGGGCCAGTAATAACCGACTCTCAAAACTTTATGGGCAGTGGTGTCACCACCAAAATGCCCACTAGCTTCTCCTGCATGCAACTCTAGCAAGACTTTTTCTGCTTTGTTTTTCTCAAGACAACGCATCAGTACGCCATCAAAATTTTGATGAAACAAAATACCATTAACCAAATGAAAGGAGGCAGACTTTAATCTCAATGCTCTTCTTTTAGTGGGATTCAGGTGACGGGGGGCTGACCCATGTTCAAGATAGAATTTTATATCGTCATACCAGGGACTGACAGAGTTTTGTGCACAACAGATTACATTTTGATTGTGTTGTCCTAGATTTGACATATCGTTTTCTTCTTGTTGTCCCGCTGCTGAATCAACAACTAACTTTCATAACCCTTGGCCTCTCACTATCTGGGTTGGGGTAATTTTTATGTCGTATTCCTGCAAGGAGGTAACCCAGTTCGCCCTCTTTTCACCTAGTTCTTTCTGCACTAACAGGTTCCTGACAGCTGGGTATGGGACAATAATCTTCGTCCTGGATTTCAAAAGATAAGACTGGAAGTGCTTGACTGCTTTGAAAACAGCGTAGGCTTGTTGATCTACCGCTGGGTAATTAAGTTCAACACCTTTGAAAGCAGAGCTCATAAAGGCAATGGGTACTTCATTATTTTCGGCGTTCTTTTGAGTTAGGACAGCGGCGTAGGAACGGTCAGAAGCAAAAGTGTAGAGCGTGAAGTCTTGGGAAAAGTCGGGGCTCATGAGAGAAGGAGCGTCTATTATGGCATTTTTTATTACATTAAAAGCTTGATTTTATAAGGGTCCCTAATGATATTATGCGTCTTTCTTAATTAAATTCTGTAAAGGTCTGACCATTTCAGAGAAATTGGGGACGAATCTCCAAACAAAGTTTATCTGGTCTAAGAAAGACTGCATGGACTTTTTGGAAGTAGGAGGGGGGAGTTTCGAGATGACTTGAGTCCTTTCGGGGTCAATAATCATCCCTTTGCTTGACACAATAAATCCTAAGAGTTTACCCTGTTCTACTACAAAGATAGATTTTTTAGGATTTAAGGAAATGTCGTATTTACGACATCGCTGTAGAACGACTCGTAAATGAGCTAGATGATCGGTTTTGTTTTTAGAAAATAAAGTAACATCATCTAAGTAAACTACGACAGATTGATTGATTAAGCTTTGGAAAGCGATGTCCATTGCTCTCTGGAAAGTGGCACTGGCATTAATCAATCCAAAGGGCATTTTTCGATAAGCGAAGGTGCCCCATGGAGTGCGGAAGGTAGTTTTAAGTTGGTCTGGAGGAGACATCAGGACTTGGTTGTACCCCAAGAAACCATCCAATAAGGATAGCCTCTCAGAACCAGATGCCTGTTGAAGGATCTATTCCATGGGTGGGACAGGGTAGTTGTCTTTATCAGACACTCTATTAAGGTTTCAGAAATCGACGCATAGTCAGATTTCCCCACTTTTCTTTTGGACAGGGAAAAAGATAGAAACCTATTGAGTGTGCCTAACAGAGAAAATTATCTTAGCATTTAGGAGCTTATTTAATTTTTTTTGACGGTCGGTTCGAGCTTAGGGTGCATTTTTCTTAATTTATGTTGAAAGGGTAAGGTTTGGGGTTTCATAGGAATGATGTGTTGTATGATGTTAGGGTCAAAATTTTTAAGGTCATCATACGTCCATGCAAAGACATCTTTAAATTCTTTGAATAATTTAATAAATGCAACTTTTTCTTGTTCAGAACACCCCACCCCTAAATTAATGCACTGCAGATTGTCATTAGTTCCTAAGTTTACTTTTTCATATGATAGAGAGGAACTATTGATTTTACAATTGACCGGTTTTTTGAAGTTATCTTGAAGATCATAAAACTTCTCTAATCTAACTGTTATCACCCCATAAATTATGGGAATCAACTTATGACTTGAATATTATGGATATTATCTGTATCTAGTGTTTTTATTGGCAACTGATTTTTCATTTTAGAAAAAGAAACAAAAAGAAAAAGAAAGAAAAAGAAAAAAGAGAGAAAAAAGAAAAGAAAAAGAAAAGAGGGCAAAATAATTGAAACAAAAGCCCCATGCAATAATAGTAACTTGGTCATACCTTTTAAGCATGACCAAGTTCTTTTAAATTTTCAATGTTGATATGTTAGTGAATAAATATGGCTAGACTGTCTAATCCTGGCCAGATAGCCCTTAGGTTAGAGTAGTGAATAAATCTGACCAGACTGTCTAATCCTGGTCAGATAGCCCTTAGGTAGAGTAATTTCTTAACCCAACAGTTTAATCTGGGTTAATAGTCCTAGAAGATAGGTTAGCATGTAGGTTAGTTGCTTATTTTGTTTCACCCCCCATAAAAACATATTAAAAAGATGTTACACCATGTCCCCATGGCCTTAGAATAGCTTAGATAAAGTCTCCTTGGTGGGGTTTAGGTGAAAATTTGGGAAAAACCCATAAAATGCTTTCTATCCTAAGTTTTTCCCCAAAGTACTTATGTGTCCGCTCCCTGATCTGTGTTTCTTGCACTTATCAATGGTCCCGATCACGGTGCTTAGATAAACGTCTCACAGAGCATTCCAGACCCCCCCTAGCGTTCTACCTTTAA
>ML784896.1:101901-124417 GCA_009831015.1 Picea engelmannii | reverse complement strand
CAGATCTAGACGGTCCAGAAAAGAGTGCGTGAATCCATGGCCCACATTGGATTCCGGACCCCCCCGTCCGTTCTTCCTTTAATGGAGGGGGGGGTCTGGAATTGGGAATAACTTGGGCGCACATCTAGACGGCCCAGAACAGAGCGCTTAAATCTATGGTTCACATTGAATTCCGAACCCCCCCCTCCGTTCTGCCTTTAATGGAGGGGGGGGGTCTGAAATGGGTATTAAAGAAGGTGCTCAGATCTGCGGCCAGGAACAAAACTCGCATATCTATGGCTCACAATGGATTTCGGACCCCCCCTAGTGTTCTGCCTTTAACCAAAGGGGGGGGGGGGTTCGGAATGAATAATTTCCTTTCGACGGGCCCATTGTTACATGTGGCATTGTTCTATTGGTCCAGAAGTCCTATACCCCACATGCTATCTGAAAACCCGTCCCTCATAGATGTCATCTTCCACTAATTCCACTTGTCCCACTTGTTCTCGGGTTTGAGTCCCATCCCATAACTGCTGTCAGTCCCGGTTGTCAGTACCTAAGTCCCTCACTCATGAACAGCCCCTTTTGGTGACTTTTACCTCCAATCACCAGCCTCCACATCACCCTTCCGTATACTTTGGCCACCGTCATCTACCAACTCATCCAAAGTGGCTGGTTGTCAATTAATAACTGGATAATATACCCGTTGTCATGCTGACTGTTTTCTCGCGTCCAACCGACCCATTTTTGAATAAAACTACCGTTTTCCCGGCTCATTAGTTATTCATCCTTCGCACCAGAAAATTTTGCTCTTACGCCTCCATTTCTTTTCCACCACCTTCAACTACAGTTAGTGTTCCCCACTAACATCGTTTTATTGCAGGTACAGTTGATGAAATGGTGTCAAAGCCAAGACAAGCGGAAGAAGAAGAGAATCCTTTTCTTCCTCCTCCTGTTGACCTGGATAAAATTCCCTTGGTCGATAAGGATCGGTTGATAGCGGATACTATCTGCAGTTTCGACTTTTTTGATTTACAGTCATGGCTCTGGGAGGTGTTCATGGACCAGAGTGACGAAATTGGACTCTGGGAGTCCAATTTTCCCCTGTATCTCTTTCCCCAGATTCATCATTTCCCAGAATTCGCCCTCAAATGTCAAGCCCATTATGTCCCCAACCAGAAAGCCATCGTTTCTTCGTCTGGAGACGTCCTCTTCTTCATCACCCCCGAAGATATTGACCAGATGATGAAAATTACCCGTGCTGAATCTGCGTCCCCATTCAATTTAGAAATCCTCACTGAGCTATATCAGAAAATGACTTTCCCTCAGAGAGCTCAGATCTTCGAGCTTTTTCTCCCCACTTCCGCTCCACTCCCTTCCACCAGTCCCCCTTACCCTTCTTCTATGTTCTCTACCAAAGGAAATCAAATCATTTCTTCCCTTTGCGCCCTGCTTGGGTACTATACTGATCAATGGGTAGATGAGCCCATCCTGGGTTTTCTGTCCATTTTCTCAAACGATGAACAACCTACCACCCAGTTCGACTACAACACCTTCTTGGCCAATAATATCCATGAAAAATTTGTGAATTTTGCCACAGAGGGCATGTTCAGATATTCCTCCATTCTGGCTTACATGTTCGTGTACTTTCAAGCCGACAAGTTCAGTTTCTCCATGCAGAAGATGGACGCTGACGGGAAGCCCCAGCCAGTCACAGCGTGGACTTCTCTTCTGAAACATAACTCTGTTGAATACGACTTCAAAGTGTTCATTGATCAATTTTACCACCCTGTGGTAAGTATGTTGGGTGGTCGGCCTGAGCCACGAATAAATGAAGAGGTCCAGAGAATTCTACATCTCTCTGAAGACGCAAAGACAGGAGACTGGTACTTGTATCAGAATCACTCTGAGATCCGAGTTTACAGGTGTGAATTAGCACCTTACAAGCTACCGAGATATTTACCGGTAAGAAATTTTGCATTAGAATATATTAGGAAGATAATGAATTCTGATGATATTCACTTTGTTTCCCTTAAGAAGAAGCAACAATTGCGGATCAAAGGGAAGATTGGTTCTTTCATCTACAATAGTTGGGGCGCAGGGGAGGAAGCAGACAGAATGTTAAAGGAGATGAAATTCTTTACAAGTTTCACCTGGCACTATGATGACTGTGGGATCATTTCTGATATGAGAGTGAAAAATAAGAATGTCCCATATGCGCATGAGTCGAAACGAGAAATCGAGAAATTTGCAAATCAGACAGAATGGGAGCCCGATACTTTGATGGACGTGGAAAAGAAAATTGAAGTGGAATAGCAGACGCCCTCGACTAGTGTGTTACCCACTACCACACCTTAGTTCCCCAAGGAGAAGAGGCCCAGACAGGAGTCGTCTCCTCTTGTAATGGAGGTGTCATCAGAAGAATTCCAAATACAGTCCAAAAAGCCAAAGACAGTTTCAAAGCCTGGCGCAACAGTAGAACAGGAAGTTTCTACTACCACAGTAACTACCACAACGGTCAAGCCAGTCACTCTACCTTTCGGCTCGAGTCAGCATAAGGCAATATCAACAGCAATAAAATCCACAGGTTCTCCCCTAGATACTTCGCCGAGTAAAACTGGTCCCAAGTTAGGCATTTTCGAAAAATATGACCTGATCAAGAAGAAGAACCAGACACTTACTAGAAGCACTTATGCTCAGTTTTAGAAGCAGTCGTCCACAGCTTAGCATAGGCTTCTTTCAGCCTTTGACACTGAAAAGGGTAGGATGCATATGGCTTACCTCCAAGCACAAGTGCCGGATCCCAAGGTGATATCAGACTACAAAAGGGCCACCTTTGAGTTCCAAGCAAAAGACGTGCATCCAACAGATCAGATGGATCTGCACAAGCAAACTGGAGAGATGGTTTTCCACACATTGTCCCACGCTTCAGCTTCTGCATCAAAATTTTGGGTAGCTTTGAACAATGCCCAGACCCAACTGAAGCTGGAGAAAATGTCATCTTTCGCGAAAGACAACAGGATTAAGACGTTGGAGGAGCTGGTCCTCAAGATCGGTTACGACCCAGCGAACGTCAAGGTTGCCAAAGAGATGATTAAAAAGAAAAATGTTGATATCGCATCCTTAAGAAAACGGCTAAAGCTCCCTCCAACAGAGGACCCACAGGCCAAGGAGATCGCAGAAAAGGAAGGGGAAAAGGATGAAATGCTGAAGTTACTAATGGAGCAGAATGCTCAGCTAAAAGAGATGGAGGTTGAGATGGAGAGACTGCTAAAGGAGAAAGAGCAGGCGAAGCCAATGGAAGGCATTCCATTGAGTGCTATCCCAATTGCAGGTTTGAGCACAGCAACATTGACAACCATTCCATCTGCAACATCAGTGCCATTACCAGAAGGGACAACAGACCTGGCCAAGTCCATGGAGAGGATGAACCTACAAGAGTCAGAAATCAACAGGCTTAAGAAAGAAGTGGAGAACCTCCAAGAGCTAAAGACTTCTTTCCAGACAAGCCTATCCAAAGAAAAACAGGTGAATGAGCAAATCAGGAAGGAGTTACAACAGCTCCAAAAACAAACAATGGCAGGGAAAAATTTGGCTGAGGTCAAAGAGATTGTGTGGATAGATATTTCCAAGTCCATAAATGAAATCTGGCCAATGGTTCAAATCATGTTTGAACAAAATGAGTTGCTCGAGAGGAGCAAACAAGCTGTCGAGAAAATCAGAATGGAGCTGGGAGACATGCCAGCACAAGCAAATGAAATCATCAGGTTCCTCAATTCCAAGACCAGGGAGGAACTTGAAGAGTTGAAGATTGAGGACAGGACAAAAACTATACTTGAGGTAAAAAGGGTTCTAACCAAAAGAGGTCTCATGCTTCATCTTGAGGAGAAGATTCAAGTCATGGATCAAGGAGTACAAAAGTTTTTCAATAAGATAGATGCTCTCCAAAGGAAGGGCCTACCTGGCCTGAAGGTCATTAATGATAAATTAATGACACTCCCTGATTACAAGAAAAGGCTGATTGAAGTGTCTAAAGATAGTTCCAAGTTTGCAGGGATACAAGGAAGCATCACAGGCAAAGCATTCATGGATTCCCTGCAGTTGGATATTAGTATTCAACATGAGATTAAACACATATTCATCATCAATCCTACATTTGCTAAATATACAGACATGGATGAAGTGTATCGTAGATTGCTTAAAGTCACAGTGCCAGGTCATATCAAATGGGAGGATCTGTGTGATATACTAGATTAGCAGATGAGATGCCACGACCCAATCACCTGTCCAGTCAGAAGAGGTTGCGAAGGCACCTCGCCAACGACCTACCCCAGAAATTTCCACATGCAGTTGTACTGAGTCATCAAACAGTTTTTGATTAGTTAAAGTAGTTAGACTAAAAATAGAATGAGCACGTCCTGATCAGTTATGATAGGAACGTTTGTAATTTCAATTATAAATACTTCAACTCTCGAAGTATTGGAGGTTGTTGATTCGCACACCCTATTGCTATCAAACTGTAATATTTTTGAAGAGATCGGCCATTAATAAAGAGGAAGCACTTTTACAGGATTCTTGMGTGTATTCAYTGGTGAYG
The DNA here is from genome assembly GCA_009831015.1 of Picea engelmannii. Lineage (NCBI taxonomy): Eukaryota > Viridiplantae > Streptophyta > Pinopsida > Pinales > Pinaceae > Picea > Picea engelmannii. The sequence goes on along the minus strand of ML784896.1, from coordinate 119,841 downwards.
TTTTTCTCTTAGYTGAATGTTYTTCTTGCTTAGTTCTCATAATGTTTTCTGAAGCTAATCTTTAAAAGTAACGTATGTTGYAGGATTTATCTTAGATACCCTGTTTYCGACTTTAAAGATTTGAATGTTTATCTTCTAAGGTTTTCAATTAAGGAATTCTTAACTGCTTCTTAGTTGAATGATCTTTCTCATCTTTTCTTCTATCCATCATTTAAATTATTAAAGATCCAGTTGAATGCATTATCTCGCCCTGTGAAAGTCTTCTTTGGCATTTCTGGTTATTTCTTGTATTTAATTAGACACAGACCCCATAGCCCATTGGATGTGTAGACTGTCTCAACCAATTTATAAACCCTTTTACAACAAAACATACTTGTTCCTTTTACCTAGCCTAATATCTAGATTAAAAACAAAGCTAAATCATATAGAGAGATCCCTCTCTGAAGCTAGAAGGGCTAGATCCTAGCTTTAAAAGCGGTTGGATAAAGTTACCTCTGTGGATTCCTTCTTTATCAACCTCTTGGAAATTTACAGAGTGCTAACAGAATGGCGACCATACTGGGGAAGAACTAAAAAATCGATAATTCCACGTTTTCTTTCCCCTAAAAGAACGAAAAACTTTGAGAAGAAAGTAATGTTCAGAGGTTGATCAAACTTTGTACATATTATTTTCAGACTCTTAAAATTAAAAAATATATATATTATAAAAACCAAAAACAGTTCTGGCTTCCAAGAAAGTTCATACTAGATCTCATCCCAACCCAGAACTCTCAGTAGCAATAGATAACCCTGAACATTTGCTCAGGCGAAAGGCCTTGGCTGCCAGCTCAGGGAGTCATACTTCCCTGCATAAGTCACCTTCCTTTTCAGGAAAACCCGTTACCTCTCAAAACTTTGATCTTGATACCTTTCCACCTCGAAACCTGGTTAGAACACAGTCCGACAGTTTTTTGTCAGGACTCGTTTTTTATCCAACTGTGTTGCAACCCCAAACCCCAGAACTTTTGTCTCCCACGACTAAAATGAAAATCACCACCTTAGTGCCGTGCAGTCCCTCCTCACCTTCATTTTCAATCACTACATCGCCTACCGTCCAGGTTACTCTTCAACCTCCTCCACCCATCATGACAGCTCGATACGCTCCTTTGGTGTTGGCTGCGCCGCTACATGCCATGCCCCAAGATTACCAAACACGACTTCCACAGTTCTAAGCAACCAGACCTTGAAATGCCCAAAAACATGTGGACAAAATGAATGACTACTTCGATTTGTAGGAAGTAGATGAAGTCGACGTCCAAATGAGGTTGTTTGCCCAAAGTCTGACAGGAGAAGTAAAGAAATGGTTCAAAGCATTACCCGCCGCCTCAATCCCCGACCTTGTTGCATTCCATAGAAGTTTTCTTGACAGATGGGAGGTAAAGAAAAACCCTCTCCAGATACTTTCAGAATACGAGACTATAAGAAGAAATCAAGGTGAGTCAGTACAAGATTACTGCACCCGTTTTAACAATTTGTACAATGCTATTCCGGCTGAAATTAAACCTCCATAGGGGCTGGCGTTGATAAAATTTCTGGACGGATTTGATGCGGACATGTCATACCAATTAAGAGAAAGGAACTCTACCACCTTGGCAGATATGCAGAACATTTCTATAAGTGTAGAGGCCAATCTGTTGGTGAAACGGGCCCGTCAAAGGTCAGAAAGGAGAGTCACGATCAAGGAAGAACCTTCCACATCAACCACTGATTCCAAATTGGATTCTGTGTTTAGAAAATTGGAATTATTGATGGAAAGAACGAGTATTTCAGACAGAAATCCTCCGAGAGACAACACACCTACTCCTCAGATTCGAAACCCCAATTTTAGAAGAAACCCCCCTCAAATAAGACAAAGAGATCCAAGGGATCAAAGAGATCAAAGAGATCAAAGAGATCCAAGGGATCAAAGAGGTCTTGATCAGCCGATCAGACCTCCTCTACAAGAAAATTACGCTGATGAAGGGGGTGAAACGATTGATGAATTGGAAGACACTCACATTAACCTCATGGGCATTCATGATAATGAAGCCATTTTCCTTACCCAAGAAGAGCAGGAACTCTTTCTTCTAAATCAAACTAAGGTAAGTGAGGAAGCCAAAGATGTGGGACAACAGGCCTTTGAAAACGCTATTTTGGAGGTGCACCGTCAATACAACCTGCGAAGTAAGAAGACAGAAGGAAATTCCTTGAAAAAAATGGCCAAAACGCAGAAGGTAGCAGAGACTGAGAAAACTCATGAGGAGACTACTGCTGAGAAGGCTTCTGAGAAAAGTAAAGACGACACCCCTTTGAAGAAAAACATCACTATTCTGAAAAGACCAGCACATCCCGAAGTGTCACATATTAATCCACCCAATACTTCTGAGCGGAAGACTCTGGTGGACCAACCAGAATCAATGAGTCAGACCCGAGCTCCTGCACCTTTTAGCCTGGAAGGAGAATTGGCCAAAATAAAAATTCCTATCCCACTTACAGAGTTGATGAGCAGAGGCGGTTATCGTTCACAGGTACTAAAAGCGTTAGCCATTGAACCTGACATAGGCACCACGGCCTTGACTATTGGATCAGTGACTCATTCAGACACGGTGAACCTTACTGGTGATCATCCCGAGATCCTTTTTGGACCTGAAGTAAATGGTCGATATGACACCGGTGATGTAGCCCCTTTTTACATCAGTTTGAATATACACGACTTGATATTACATAACGCAATGCTGGATTCAGGTGCCTCACACAATCTGATGCCTAAAGCAGTAATGGAAAAACTGGGATTGGAGGTCACTAGGCCTTACAAAGATCTACACTCATTCGAATCTAGCAAAGTCAAATGCATTGGTCTGATCAAGGACCTCTGCATCACCCTGGTTCAGATCCCTTCAAAAAGCATGGTAATGGACGTGGTTGTCGCAGACATCCCGCCTAAGTATGGAATGTTGCTATCCCACTCTTGGGGAGCTAAGTTGAAAGGAACCCTGCAGCTGGACATGTCTTACGCCACTATCCCAGTGTTTGGACAACAGAGGAGGTTATACAGAGAAACACTGATGAAGTATATGGTCAGTAGCCAAGAGAAACCTCACAATTACCCCCTTTACTCTGCTCATTCAGATTTAGATTCTTTCATCTTATACAATGATGGTGATACTGAAGAGCCAGATTTTCAGTTGATGGAAGATATATATAGCCAAGATGAAGGCCCAGAAAATGGTGAGGTAGCTAAGATGAAAAACGTGATAACCGAAAAGTTCCCTGCCAATTTCTGGAGTATGGATTTTGATGGAGTTGTGAGTAAAGAAGGAGCAGGAGCTGGAGTCTGGTTGCATAATCATCTAAAAAGGTATTCCGAAAATCATTCCTATAAATTGAATTTCCAGTGCACTAACAACGTTGCCGAGTATGAAGCTTTAATGCTCGGTCTGAAGTTGTTGAAAAAGGTTGGTGCTAAGCAGATAATGGTAAGGGGTGATTCTGAATTAATAATCAAGCAAATTAAAGGTGAGTACTCTGCCAAACATCCACGCCTTAGAGCCTACAGGAATGTTGTTCTTGATGCCTTGAGGTGTTTTACTGAAGTTGACTTGCAGGTAATGCCGAGAGGACAGAATATCCTGGCTGATGGATTAGCTACGTCAGCAGCCTCCTGTAAGATCCCCTTCCGTGCGACTCGCCCATATACTGTTGAAGTGAAATGCAGACCTACAGTCCCGAACAATATCAGGTACTGGCAATTGTTTGGAAACGATGATTAGATTGATGACTTTCTGCAATGTAAAAACAATTTTGAATGTACTCATATAGACTTAGATAATGAAGACAAAAATGTAAATAGTTTGGATTTTGAAAGGGATAGTGTAAATATCGTAGAATCAGAAAAATTAGGGGATGATGAATCAGATGCTGACGTCTTACAGTTGAAAAGCAATATTCTGCCTAGAGGTCTTGTACCTTTAGAAGATTTGTTTGACAATGACGATGTAGCTAAGAAACCCAAAATCGAAGCACACGGACAAGAGGTAGAAGAATGTAATATAGGTACCAAAGAGAAACCTAGGATGATCAAACTGTCCAAATCCTTACCCTCGGAACAAAAGCTCAAATACATTGAACTGTTCAAAGAATATGCGGATGTTTTTGCCTGGGGCTATGAAGATTTGAAAGCCTATGATACCAGCATCATCCAACACATGATTCCCATAAAGGAAGATCAAAAACCTTTTAGGCGGAAACTTAGGAGGATAAATCCCAAGTTTCTTCCCCTGATAGAAAAAGAAATCAAGAAAATGTATGATGCCAAGATCATAGTACCGCTACGTTTCTCTAAGTGGGTCTCTAATTTAGTCCCTACGTGGAAGAAAACTGGGGAAATCAGGCTCTGTATTGATTTTCGAAATCTGAGCAAAGTATCCCTGAAAGATAACTACCCTTTACCGAAGATGGACCATCTCCTGCAGAGGGTGGTCGGGTCCAGTAGGATATCTCTGTTAGATGGTTTCTCGGGTTACAACCAGGTCCTGGTTCACCCGGATGATCAGGATAAAACCGCTTTTACCACTCCATGGGGCACTTTCATGTACGTGAAGATGCCTTTTGGTCTGATGAACGCAGGAGCCACGTTTCAGAGGGAAATGGATATCGCCTTCGTGGAAGAAGCAGGTAAGTTTATTGTCGTTTATTTAGATGATGTGACTGTGTTTTCCAAAACTGATGACGAACACCTGCAGCACCTTAGACGAGTTTTTGAGAAATGTAGGAGGTTTGGGATTTCTTTAAATCCTAAGAAATGTCTTTTTGGGTTAGAAGAAGGAAAACTGCTGGGACATATCATCTCTAAATATGGAATTAGAATTGACCCCAGTAGAATAGAGGCCATACTAAAAGTAGATCACCCAAGAAACCTCAAAGAACTACAGTCTTTTATCGGACAAATTAACTTTCTACGAAGATTCATTCCCAATCTGGTCGAACTCCTCCGAAACATCACAAACATGCTTAAGAAGGACACAAAAATAAAATGGGACTCTGAGTCTAGACAATCCTTCGAACAAGTCAAACGAGCACTCACAGAGGCTCCAGTTCTGATCAATCCTGATTTCACTAAAGATTTTTATCTTTTTTCTTTCGCCTTTGAACATACTATAGCAGCAGTACTACTACAGAAGAACAGTGAAGGGTACGAACAACCCATAGCCTTCTTCAACAAAGCTTTAAGAGATGCTGCCCTGAACTACAAAATCATGGAGAAGCAAGCTTTTGCTTTGGTAAAAGCCATAAAGGACTTCAGGGTCTACATTCTCCATTCACACACCATAGGTTATGTTCCTAACACGGTAGTAAAGGACATATTGACACAAGACAACCTTGATGGGAGAAGGGGAAAATGGATTGCAGTTATTCTAGAATATGACATAGAAATTAAGCCCACAAAACTGATCAAAGGCCAAGGCCTTGCTAAACTGATGGTTGAATCTAACTTCCAGGCTCTTGACATTAATTTTCTAGATGTGGCAGATGAACAGGGCGAGATGGCGACTCCAAACATTAGAGAGGTATTTCTAAACTCTCCCTGGTATGCAGACCTAATATCCGTACTACAAAATTTACAAGCTCCCCCTGGTTTAACTAAGACTAAAGCTAGATTTTTAAAGTTGAAAGCCTTGAAGTTCTGTATTCTAGAAGGAAATTTATATTGGAAAGACCCTGCAGGTATTCTTTTAAATTGCTTACTGAAAGATGAGGCTGATAAAGTGTTGCAGGAGTTTCATGCAGGAGAATGTGGTGGCCATTTAAACTGGAAGGTCACAGCCAACAAAATACTCAGAGCTGGATTTTACTGGCCCACCCTGTTTGCAGATGTACATCAGAAAGTGACAGCGTGCCACCAGTGTCAAATATTTGAGGGGAAAAGGAAACTCCTTCATCTACCTCTTAAACCAATTTTAGTTGAGGCTCCTTTCCAGCAATGGGGACTCGATTTCATTGGAGAAATACACCCGCCGTCTTCAGGCCAACATAGGTGGATTCTTACTGCCACTGATTATTTTACCAAATGGATCGAGGCCGTACCAAGCAGGCAAGCCACTGACTCTGTTATTATTAAATTTCTTGAAAATAATATTTTGTCTCGTTTCAGTTGTCCTAGAAAGATCATTACTGACAATGCAGCTGCCTTTCGTTCGAAGAAGCTCATAGACTTCTGCAACCGTTACCACATCGTCTTGGGTCATTCCACAGCTTATTACCCTCAGGGGAATGGGTTGGCAGAGTCCTCAAACATAACTCTGGTGAATATCATCAAGAAAACATTGCAAGAGAACAAAAAGTCATGGCATGATAAGCTAGTTTTTGCTTTATGGGCAGATAGACTGACCACCAAAAGGTCAATTGGTATGTCACCATACCAGCTGGTCTATGGTACCGAGGCTATTTTCCCAACTTATTTGGGAGTCCCTGCCATGAAATTACTGTAGGAGATACAAGCTGATCCAAATGACTCCCAGAGAAGAATAAATCAGATGATTCATTTGTAGCAGACTAGAGAAGACGTCTTCAATAAAACAAAGGTCATCCAAGAGAACATCAAGAAGATCTTTGACAAATGAACCAAGGAGGATGATTTTGAATTGGGAGACCTGGTGTTGAGATGGGATGCCAGGAACGAGGACAAGGGTAAGCATGGGAAATTTGACCATCTGTGGACAGGGCCATATAAGATCCAAGCTTTCAGAGGAAACAATGCCTTTTTGTTAAACAATGTTGATGGGTCAGATCTGCCAGGAGCACCTGTGAATGGAAGAATGCTGAAACATTATGTCCCACCTCAGTAAGAGATTTGAAGAACTCACTGTCCATTGTACATACCGGTGTTAACTTTCAGTCTTTACTTGCATTTTCTGAATGAGGAACATTGGTTAGTTGGTTGAAGCCCGAAGAGAAGGCCCTAAGCTGCTGATCACTGTTTTTCAAAATTTTCCTTAGAATAAGACCAATGAAAGCTACTAGACAGATATGTTCAGAGTGACAGGAAACTGGATTCTTGGCACTTAACAGGGCAAGTACCATCCCCAGGTGGAGCCACTGTTATCACACCATAAATTATGGGAATCAACTTATGACTTGAATATTATGGATATTATCTGTATCCAATGTTTTTATTGGCAACTGATTTTTCATTTTAGAAAAAGAAACAAAAAGAAAAAGAAAGAAAAAGAAAAAAGAGAGAAAAAAGAAAAGAAAAAGAAAAGAGGGCATAAAAGAATTGAAACAAAATCCCCATGCAATAATAGTAACTTGGTCATACCTTTTAAGCATGACCAAGTTCTTTTAAATTTTCAATGTTGATAGGTTAGTGAATAAATATGGCTAGACTGTCTAATCCTGGTCAGATAGCCCTTAGGTTAGAGTAGTGAATAAATCTGACCAAACTGTCTAATCCTGGTCAGATATCCCTTAGGTAGAGTAATTTCTTAACCCAACAGTGTAATCTGGGTTAATAGTCCTAGAAGATAGGTTAGCATGTAGGTTAGTTGCTTATTCTGTTTCACCCCCCATGAAAACAGATTAAAAATATGTTACACCATGTCCCCATGGCCTTAGAATAGCTTAGATGAAGTCTCCTTGGTGGGGTTTAGGTGAAAATTTGGGAAAAACCCATAAAATGATTTCTATCCTAAGTTTTTCCCCAAAGTACTTATGTGTCCGCTCCCTGATCTGTGTTTCTTGCACTTATCAATGGTCCCAATCATGGTGCTTAGATCAACGGCTCACAGAGTATTCCGGACCCTCCCTAGCGTTCTGTCTTTAACGAAGGGGGGGGGGGTCCTAAATCGATGATAATACTTACGCAGATCTGGACGATCCAGAAAAGAGCGCGTGAATCCACGACCCACATTGGATTCCGGACCCCCCTGCCCGTTCTGCCTTTAACAGAGGGGGGAGGGTCCGGAATTGGTAATAACTTGGGCACACATCTAGACGGCCCAGAACAGAGCGCTTAAATATACGGTTCACATTGAATTCCGGACCCCCCCCCTCCGTTCTACCTTTAATGGAGGGGGGGGGTCCGGAATGGGTATTAAAGAAGGTGCTCAGATCCGTGGCTAGGAAGCAAGCTCGTAGATCTATGGCTCACAATGGATTTCGGACCCCCCCTAGTGTTCTGCCTTTAACCAAAGGGGGGGGGTCCGGAATGAATAATTTCCTTTCGGCGGGCCCATTGTTACATGTGGCATTGTTCTATTGGTCTAGAAGTCCTATCCCCCACATGCTATCTGAAAAAATGTCCCTCATAGACATCATCTTCCACTAAGTCCACTTGTCCCACTTGTTCCCGAGTTTGAGTCCCATCCCATAACTACTGTCAGTCCCGGTTGTCAGTACCTAAGTCCCTCACTCATGAACAACCCCTTTTGGCGACTTTTACCTCCAATCACCAGCCTCCATGTCACCCTTCCGTATACTTTGGCCACCGTCATCTGCCAACTCATCCCAAGTGGCCCGTTGTCAATTAATAACTGGATAATATACCCATTGTCATGCTGACCGTTTTCTCGCGTCCAACCGACCCATTTTTGAATAAAACTATCGTTTTCCCGGTTCATTCATTATTCATCCTTCGCACCAGAAAATTTTACTCTTACGCCTCCATTGCTTTTCCACCACCTTCACCTACAGTCAGTATTGCCCACTAACATCATTTTATTGCAGGTACAGTTGCTGAAATGGTGTCAAAGCCAAGACAAGCGGAAGAAGAAGAGAATCCTTTTCTTCTTCCTCCCGTTGACCTGGATAAAATTCTCTTGGTCGATAAGGATCGGTTGATAGCGGATACTATCTGTAGTTTCGAATTTTTTGATTTACAGTCATGGATCCGGGAGGTGTTCATGGACCAGAGTGATGAAATTGGACTCTGGGAGTCCAATTTTCCCCTGTATCTCTTTCCCCAGATTCATCATTTCCCAGAATTCGCCCTCAAATGTCAAGCCCATTATGTCCCCGACCAGAAAGCCATCGTTTCTTCGTCTGGAGACGTCCTCTTCTTCATCACCCCCGAAGATATTGACCAGATGATGAAAATTACCCGTGTTGAATTTGCGTCCCCATTCAATTTAGAAATCCTCACTGAGCTATATCAGAAAATGACTTTCCCTCAGAGAGCTCAGATCTTCGAGCTTTTTGTCCCCACTTCCACTCCACTCCATTCCACCAGTCCCCCTTACCCTTCTTCTATGTTCTCTACCAAAGGAAATCAAATCATTTCTTCCCTTTGTGCCCTGCTTGGGTACTACACTGATTATTGGGTAGATGAGCCCATCCTGGGTTTTCTGTCCATTTTCTCAAACGATGAACAACCTACCACCCAGTTCGACTACAACACTTTCTTGGCCAATAATATCCATGAACAATTTGTGAATTTCGCCACAGAGGGCATGTTCAGATATTCCTCCATTCCGGCTTACATGTTCGTGTACTTTCAATTCGACAGGTTCAGTTTCTCCATGCAGAAGATGGACGCCGACGGGAAGCCCCAGCCAGTCACAGCGTGGACTTCTCTTCTGAAACATAACTCTGTTGAATACGACTTCAAAGCGTTCATTGATCAATTTTACCACCCTGTGGTAAGTATGTTGGGTGGCCAGCCTGAGCCATGAATAAATGAAGAGGTCCAGAGAATTCTACATCTCTCTGAAGACGCAAAGATAGGAGACTGGTACTTGTATCAGAATCACTCTGAGATCCGAGTTTACGGGTGCGAATTAGCACCTTACAAGATGCTAAGATATGTACCGGTAAGAATTTTTTCATTAGAATACATTAGGCAGATAATGAATTCTGATGATATTCACTTTGTTTCCCTTAAGAAGAAGCAACAATTGCGGATCAAAGGGCAGATTGGTTCTTTCATCTGCAATAGTCGGGGCGCAGGGGAGGAAGCAGACAGAATGTTAAAGGAGATGAAATTCTTTACAAGTTTCACCTGGCACTATGATCCCTGCGGGATCATTTCTGAGATGAGAGTGAAAAATAAGAATGTCCCATATGCGCATGAGTCCAAGCCAGAAATCGAGAAATTTGCAAATCAGACAGAATGGGATCCCGATACTTTGATGGACGTGGAAAATTAAATTGAAGTGTAACAGTAGATGCCCTCGACTAGTGTGTTACCCACTACCACACCTCAGTTCCCCAAGGAGAAGAGGCCCCGACAGGAGTCGTCTCCTCCTGTAATGGAGGTGTCATTAGAATAATTCCAAATACAGTCCAAAAAGCCAAAGACAGTTTCAACGCCTGACGCAACAGTAGAACAGGAAGTTTCTACTACCACAATAACTACCACAACGGTCAAGCCAGTCACTCTACCTTTCGGCTCGAGTCAGCATAAGGCAATATCAACAGCAATAAAATCCACAGGTTCTCCCCTAGATACTCCGCCGAGTAAAACTGGTCCCAAGTTAGGCATTTTCGAAAAATATGACCTGATCAAGAAGACGAACCAGACACTCACTAGCAGTACTTATGCTCAGTTTCAGAAGCAGTCGTCCACAAATCAGCATAGGCTTCTTTCAGCCTTTGACACTGAAAAGGGTAGGATGCATATGGCTTACCTCCAAGCACAAGTGTCGGATCCCAAGGTGATATTAGACTACAAAAGGGCCACCTTTGAGTTCCAAGCAAAAGACGTGCATCCAGCAGATCAGATGGATCTGCACAAGCAAACTGGAGAGATGGTTTTCCACACATTGGCCCACGCTTCAGCTTCTGCATCAAAATTTTGGGTAGCTTTGAACAATGCCCAGACCCAACTAAAGCTGGAGAAAATGTCATCTTTCGCGAAAGACAACAGGATTAAGACGTTGGAGGAGCTGGTCCTCAAGATCGGTTACGACCCAGTGAACATCAAGGTTGCCAAAGAGATGATTAAAAAGAAAAATGATGATATCGCATCCTTAAGAAAACGGCTAAAGCTCCCTCCAACAGAGGACCCACAGGCCAAGGAGATAGCAGAAAAGGAAGGGGAAAAGGATGAAATGCTGAAGTTACTAATGGAGCAGAATGCTCAGCTAAAAGAGATGGAGGCTGAGATGGAGAGACTGCTAAAGGAGAAAGAGTAGGTGAAGCCAATGGAAGGCATTCCATTGAGTGCTATCCCAATTGTAGGTTTTAGCAAAAAAACAGTGACAGCCATTCCATCTGCAACATCAGTTCCATTACCAGAAGGGACAACAGACCTGGCCAAGTCCATGGAGAGGATGAACCTGCAAGAGTCAGAAATCAGCAGGCTTAAGAAAGAAATGGAGAACCTCCAAGAGCTAAAGAATTCTTTCCAGACAAGCCTATCCAAAGAAAAACAGGTGAATGAGCAAATCAGGAAGGAGTTACAACAGCTCCAAAAACAAACAATGGCAGGGAAAACTTTGGCTGAGGTCAAAGAGATTGTGTGGATAGATATTTCCAAGTCCATAAATGAAATCTGGCCAATGGTTCAAATCATGTTTGAACAAAATGAGTTGCTCGAGAGGAGCAAACAAGCTGTCAAGAAAATCAGAATGGAGCTGGGAGACATGCCAGCACAAGAAAATGAAATCATCAGGTTCCTCAATTCCAAGACCAGGGAGGAACTTGAAGAGTTGAATATTGAGGACAGGACAGAAACTATACTTGAGGTAAAAAGGGTTCTAACCAAAAGAGCTCTCATGCTTCAGCTTGAGGAGAAGATTCAAGTCATGGATCATGGAGTACAAAAGTTTTTCAATAAGATAGATGCTCTCCAAAGGAAGGGCCTACCTGGCCTGAAGGTCATTAATGATAAATTAATGACACTCCCTGATTACAAGAAAATGCTGACTGAAGTGTCTAAAGATAGTTCCAAGTTTGCAGGGATACAAGGAAGCATCACAGGCAAAACATTCATGGATGCCCTACAGTTGGATATTAGTATTCAACATGAGATTAAACACATATTCATCATCAAGCCTACATTTGCTAAATATATAGACATGGATGAAGTGTATCATAGATTGCTTAAAGTCACAGTGCCAGGTCATATCAGATGGGAGGAGCTGTGTGATCTACTAGATTAGCAGATGAGCTGCCACGACCCAATCACCTGTTCAGTCAGAAGAGGTTGCGAAGGCACCTCGCCAACGACCTACCCCAGAAATTTCCGCATGCAGTTGTACTGAGTCATCAAATAGTTTTTGATTAGTTAAAGTAGTTAGACTAAAAATAGAATGAGCACGTCCTGATCAGTTATGACAGGAACGTTTGTAATTTCAATTATAAATACTTCAACTCTCGAAGTATTGGAGGTTGTTGATTCGCACACCCTATTGCTATCAAACTGTAATATTTTTGAAGAGATCGGCCATTAATAAAGAGGAAGCACTTTTACAGGATTCTTGCGTGTATTCATTGGTGACGTTTTTCTCTTAGTTGAATGTTTTTCTTGCTTAGTTCTCATAATGTTTTCTGAAGCTAATCTTTAAAAGTAACGTATGTTGCAGGATTTATCTTAGATACCCTGTTTTCGACTTTAAAGATTTGAATGTTTATCTTCTAAGGTTTTCAATTAAGGAATTCTTAACTGCTTCTTAGTTGAATGATCTTTCTCATCTTTTCTTCTATCCATCATTTAAATTATTAAAGATCCAGTTGAATGCATTATCTCGCCCTGTGAAAGTCTTCTTTGGCGTTTTTGGTTATTTCTTGTATTTAATTAGACACAGACCCCATAGCCCATTGGATGTGTAGACTGTCTCAACCAATTTATAAACCCTTTTACAACAAAACATACTTGTTCCTTTTACCTAGCCTAATATCTAGATTAAAAACAAAGTTAAATCATATAGAGAGATCCCTCTCTGAAGCTGGAAGGGCTAGATCCCAGCTTTAAAAGCGGTTGGATAAAGTTACCTTCGTAGATTCCTTCTTTATCAACCTCTTGGAAATTTACAGAGTGCTAACACTAACTACAGATTTAGGGATCGAATTTACCATGTCCGATGAAGATTCAAGAGTTCTTGTATCTGGTATTACCGTGAAATCGCGCAAATTGTCATCGTGAGTGAATTCGTCGATTACCGCACCTTGAAAAGTTTCTTCCATATGAAGGAAACTAATAATCTGTTGATCGTCGTCGAAGACTCTCCAGTTTGTGATGTTGTCAGGAATGGATGGCCTGAACAACAGTTCGACAGAGAATGCGTTTGGGGACAAGCCTTCTACAGGAAAGAGTTTAGAAGCTACGTTAGCTAATAGATCAGCTTCAGAATTATTCAATCTAGGAATAGAATTTATATTGAAAGAAAAAAATTTATTCATTAAATTCCATACCTCGGATTGGTAGCTTTTAAGATGGGGAGACAGACAGTGGATAAAATCTCTTACCTGTCTAACCACAATTTCGGAATCGCCAAAGACAATCAAGTTTTGAATGTTCATATCTAAGGCTTTTTTGAGGCCTTGCAGTAAAGCCTCATATTCTGCTGTGTTATTAGTACATTCAAATTCTAACCTACATGCAATCAGGGTTTTGTTACCTTCCAGATCAATTATAACGCAGCCTGCACCAGCTCCTTCTTTGGACTTTGAGCCGTCAAAATAAAGAGACCAAATTTGATTTTTATCGGGTGCATGAGACCGTTGTGTAGAAGTTGTTGGCTGCACATATGCCACAGTCTCAGACTGTTGTTCTGGGTTGGTGATAGCTAAAGCCTCGGCCATGAAATTACCGAAAAAAGGTATCCATCCCTTGTATTTCGTGTGAATCAGAAGAAGGTGTAAATGGCTCGTTGGGATCATTCAAATCTGTGACCGTGAACTTAAGGTAGCGTTCACGATTTACCTTGATTTTGTTGGGCTTGCCGTTTTCTGGAAGCCACAGGTGAGACCAATCTATCACGAAATAGCCGTGTAGCTACTCCGACCAGTCCCTGCTTAAAAACAGACCACACTTCTGGAATATCCACAACAATAATATCAATAACTTGATGAACTTTGGGGTTAGACGATAATCTTATAAGCACATTCCTTAATTCACCTACAACTTTAACACTGGTTCGATCAAGTTGTATGATTTTTAAAGTGGACGGTTCAACCTCAGCATTAATCTTCTGACATACAGACCATGGCATCCCATTGGATGACGCTCCTGAGTCTACCATACAATTGTGCATGTTTCTATTAAATATTTCAAAATTTAACAAAAATGGAGGTACATTTCTGCGAGTACTAAGGGTGGTAGTTTGTGGTTTTTTACTCGCAGTTTCTAAAGAAACTTTATCTACATTATTTACATTATTTACAGGAAGGATTATTTTATCATGAGGATCAGAATTATTCTTAGTGGAAGTCTTTTGAGGAACTTTGTTCTGAACAACCTTGTTACCGCTTGAATTACCATTTTTGCCATTCTCTGCGATATTCTGTAACATCTTTTGTAACAAAAATGGAAATTTTAATAAATCATAAACAGAAATGTTAGCCCTTAACTTTTTAAGATCTTCAACTAAATCATAATCTAAGTTGGGGTTTACATGACTCTGTTTAGTCTCAGCTGGTTTAGATTGCTTTGGAGGCAAAGTCGTAGAGTTTTCAGAAGAAGGTTTGTCTGTTGTCTTACTCCTAGTAGTATAGGGATGTATTGTCTCGAAGTTAGCTTGAAAGATGCATCCAAGAAGTGTCCAAAAATGTTTGGAGAAGACTCTTCTTCTTGACCTGCCTCTTGTTCAAAAACCTCCTCAGGAATCTCAGGAGGCATCAAGTTATCCTGGGCTTCTAGAATTGTTTGAAGGGCGTATTGCAGACTTTCTAGATTAAGACCCTCGGTATTTGGATTAGGTTGATTGGTGGGAAAAGGTTTCCTGAACGGGGGTTCGTAAGGCCCTTTGCTCGAGGAAGCTTCTTCGGCCATCTTTTTTAAATCTATAACTTGATTTGACAGTTTTTGAACGACTTTAGTTAAGTTTTCTAAATCAGAGCTTTCAGGTTGTGCTTTATTTTGAGTAGGTCTAGGGAGGATTTCGATCTTCTTTTTGGAAGAACATCTAGTGTATGTTTCGTTGCTAGTAGTGTCTTTTAAACTAAGTATGTATTTTTCAATCTGGCTGGCCTCTTCGAAGGCTTCTAACAATGTGGCTTTCTTAGATTGTTTAACCCAAATGGCTATACTTTGATGAAAGGCTTTAGTATAGTACACTATGATAAGATTCTTGGCAGGCATGGAATCTGCAGGGATTTGGTTCTTAAGTGTTAAGAATATTTGATTAAAGTCTTTAACTTTATCTTTTGGGTTCATTCTTAAGTTAGAAAGCTCCATGACTAGGACTTTTGGAGGCTTACCGTCTCCGAATTTTTCCAGAAGGCATGATTCAAACTTTTCCCAAGACACGATGGTATGGGGTTGTTGGGAAAAAGACCAGGTAGAGGCATTTCCCTCGAAAGTGTAGGGGAACAACCTACAGACTACGTCTTCATGATCGAAATTGCAGAGCCTTATGGCTAACATAAACTTTTTAATGTGATCTTCAGCAATCTGTTTAGAGTCAGGGTCAAACTTGGGAAGCCACTTTTCCGGATATTTGGGTAAGGGATGCTGAGCTCCAGGTACAACTACTGCATCCTGGTCAAGCCAAGGTCTAGAAGGGTTGTTCTGGTTGGCCATTGGTGTAGGCGGTGTGGAAGGCTATGAAGGGGAACTGCCTTCGTCAGAGGAGTCTTCTCCAAAGGAAGAAGGACATGATGGAGGTTGTGAGGGTGGTATTCCAGATCCTCCTGCGGCAGGAGTGATGATTGGATCTGTAGGGTTCACAGTGAGGTTAGTGCCTCCAAGTTGTTCTCTGATATCAGAGAAATCTAAAGGTTGGTCCAAAGGTCGATTTGGTTACCTCAAACGGGCTAAGGCACTATGTGTTCTTATGAGAGATTGACGGACAATATCTTGTCTGTCACCACCTATAGGATTTGGGGTTGCTGGCTCAACTGTGATCCGTGGATCATTGTTTGATGTGGTTGTTGTTTGAGGGGGGATATCGTCATTTGAATGATTTCTTGTCACTATAGGTGAGCGATTAGGTGGTGGAGGAGTCTTGCGACTGCCTCGTGCCATTAATAAATTTTTGTCCCTCCTTCTAGCGCCATTTGTTGACGGGAGAAAATGAACGCTCGCTAAACCCGTTAGGGTGGATCATCCCAAATGTCTTGGGTTATTTAAACAACCCTGGACCGGATCCACTCTTCCATTTGGCGAGCGTTCATTTTCGCCCATCAACATGATGCAAACCTCCTATGTTGTTATCTCTCATTGGTAAACTTTTTCTACTTGAATTGGAAATGTAGGCATATCTCCATCTATGTTAGGCTTCACTTTCCACACTCTCCTCTTCGTTGAGCGATTTCTTGGGTGAAAATCTAGGTGAAGTCACCAACACTTCACTTCCCAATGTCCATTAAACTTGCAATGGTGGCTAAATTTCATGTTCCTTCTACGCGAATTGTTTGACATGATCCTCCTCTCCATGTGCCTCTAAGTTTGTTGTTGGATTGGATAAGTATTCTTTCCATTCCTCCTCTGAAATCATTTTTTCCCGCAACATGTGGATTTCTTCTCCCAATAGGTTGCCTCACAAGATTATTTATTTAAACATAATGAATGTGTCTTTGAGTACCAAGATTTCCTCATATAGTAGTGACAAACAAGAGGTGTCTTCTTCTTGTCACAATTTATTGACTTTCTTATTCTTCTGAGTGGACATGTAGGATGAGTCTTCAAGAAATTAGAATTGTTTCCCTTCTTCAATCTTCCAAAAGAAGGTTGAGGTAGTAGTGGGATTCCACTTTCATGTACCTCTAATCTCTCTTTTGATGAGTAGGAAAACTCTGGCATGTCTTTAGCCTTCGCAAAAGTGGTCTTCATGGTCATGTGATTTTCCACTTTTCCATAGAAGCCTAGGCCTTCATGCTTGGCCCTTTATGCAACTACAATGGGGCTTAGGATTCCTTGAATTATCTTTCCTATACATTTCCCATCGTATCCCATTTGTATTAATAACTTGGAACTAGTGCCTCTGGTATGATTTTCAAAGTCACCAATATTCTCCATAGAAATTTTTATGGAAGGTGATCTTACCAGGTTGGTATCGATCATAGTGTTGGATTTTGTAGTGGCGATGGAAGGTGGCCTTGATTCTTAGAGCTCTTGGAAAACTTCTTGGATCCTTGCCAATGTCTCTTCCTTCTTTGCTCACTCTTTTTGCATTGGTGTCATCATCTCCTTCAACTTATCCTCTAGCCAACTACCCATTTGGATGACCCTATCACCAATATTTACAAGATGTGATATGTGCTTGTTCCAATCTATCTTGACTGCAGTGAGGGAGTATTAGTCTTCTTAAAACTATTTGTAGCAGTTTGGAAGAGGTATCAAGGTGTTTTTCCATCTCTACCATCCTTTGATTGAAAATTTGAACCTCCTCCTTCAATTACTCATTCTCTCCTCGAAGCTGATCATTGTTGGCCCTTAAGTCTTCCAACTTTTATTTACTTGCTTTACCCATGCTGAGGTCTACAATGTTCTATTCAAATTTTTTTTAGTTGGCATGTTAAAGGATGCTACTGCTATGATACCATCTGATTCATAAATGAGGGACTTATATCCCAATCACTTCACCAACACGGATCCTATGTGGAAATTTCTTCTAGGCTCTGGTCTCTATGCTTTGGTGTTTTATAAAGAGCTCTATCTTCTAAGGGATATTGTTATCGACTAATTGTTAAGAACCAAACATCAATATAGCATAGAAAAACCTCAGGAAAAGTACTCAACGCCTTGAAAAAGAGATAATTTCAGATAATAAGCCTCTTCGAGGGGGCAACCTCCTTTTACCCCACTTAAATGTTCAAGTACAA
>ML784896.1:83395-96426 GCA_009831015.1 Picea engelmannii | reverse complement strand
TAGGAGGTATAATTACAAATAATGGCCTAAAGCCGACATAATTAAAATAACATTACTAATATAAATTACAACTAATGGCCTAAAGCCGACATAAATAAAATAGAATTACTAATCTAATATGCCCCAATTAAGGGGTAATGAGCTAATATTAGGGCTTAACACTAATCGGTAGGTGCGGACATGAACAGATCTCCCTAGATCCACTTGGATCTAGAACAAAACAGGACAGGACATGACTCTTTCCTTAAGTTTCGACCATTGAATTATCTAGTAGGGAGGAACAAGTAACATACCTTTGTATCACTTCCTAGGGTCTCTGTTTCTCCTGCTTCACTCTAGTGCTCTCGTGAGGTCAAGACCAAGACAACACAAACCAACCAAAGTGAAGATAGCAAAATATATTCAATTGTCAACTTATGTGTATGATCAAGGAATTACACAATAAAGTGAGAATGACTTTATGGGAAAGAGACATGCCGCTGTATCAAATTAATTGAAAGTAGAAGATACAACCTGATCACCTTGATGTCGCAAGCTTCCTTTCGGTGGCTCTTGGCTCCAACACACACACTTGCTTGATCCTTGTATGAAGAAGATCCAATTCCTCTTGATAGACTTGCTAGAGTCTCCAAGCTCTTGTTCAATCTAGGTCCTTCACACAATTCTTTCACCAGTTCTCTAATAAATCTTACTTAACCTTTTCCATGGGAACTCCATCAATATATAAGAGAGAATGAGATGGTTACTTAGATAAGAATGATCCCACAATATCAGGGAAAACAGTAACAGGATAACCATTCGAATGCCAATCCATTCTTCTAGAAGATTCCCTTCTAGAACCATCAAGACTTCATCTTTTTCCAAGCTTTAGAACAAGTTCTCACCCTAGATATGTAGCACAGTACGAGAATTTCGCACCCTAGATGAAGGCAACTTGCGAGAATGGGTCATTCTCGCACCCTAGATATGAGCAACCTGCGAACTCTCTTCAAAAGTAAGTTTTATGGGAAGAGATGAATGTCACTTTTCTCAAGAGAAAGTTCTTATTAGGAGCCTGAGTACACCATCATCAATACACCATCAATATTGACCAAAATCATGGGTAACAGAATGCCCTCCAAAGTATGAGGCTGGAACCAGTGACAGTTGACAGACTTTGTAAACTGCATGTGTGTGTCGGAAACCAGGAGCGCACCTAATCAGAAACCTACGAACAACCAAGTATCTGAAAAATATCGTATATATTAATTCTGAGGTAGGAATTCCCATACTCAGATCACCAACGGATGACATTATAGACATAGGTCATGGCCACCAATCATACACTATGGATCCATGCCGTCAAAATATAGCATAGCCACCAGGAATACACTGTGGATCTATGCGAGAAAATTCAAATTGAGACGACATAGCCACGAGACATACAAAGTGGATCTATGTGTCATAGATTATACATATTCCATTGCAACCTGGACCAGGAGATGATATCCAGGGTCTTCAATCCCGTTGCCCAAAAGTACGAATCTAACCATGTGATTACATGTGTTGAATTCGAACATGGTAGAAACCACTTGATTACTAGTCATTGATGAAACCGTTAACAAGTGCGAGAGAAATCACCATTAATGTCAATGACTCCCAAGGTAATCTAGTACAATCCTTCGAATGTGAATGAATGAGTTGAGGTCTAACATCTAACGGAATATTTCGATCAGGGGTCAATGATGTAAACCCACTGTTGAAAGAGAGGAAACCTGCCATTGAGGCATGCAAGTTCCAAGGTACCAAAGAATTTCTAAGTCTTGTTTCCACATAATGAGCTGAAGTCAACGGAACAAAACTCATCATAGGAGGGCCTTGATGTATCCCCCATCAATGACACGAAATGAGTAACAGATTTTGAAGGTGAAACAGAGTATGATGTAAGTTGGACCGGACACAGGGAAGGCCGACACGAAGAGAATGGACAACTGCAGATGGCCGACTCAGTAGAGGTTTTAGATGAAATTCTCTTGAACATATGAACGACATGACCAATGATTTGGTAGAATTGACTCAGAGATGACACAAGGTATGACCTTGTAGCAAATCAAATGAGACAAATGGATTTCCCAAACCGGCTTCAAATAATGAATAGGGGGTGTCATGTTCAAGAGCGACACTTACTGCCAATCAATATGAAGATGAGAACATATCCCTTTCCCAAATTTTCCCCCACCATTTCTGGCGAGTACCTCTTTATTTTTATGCAAGCTTGAGGAGGATAACATATTCTTATCGATATAAGCTTATCCTTCGGATAAGTCCTTCGAAGTATGTTTAACGAACCCTAGGAAGGAGTGGTTCGATCCCATGACGGGTCTGTCGATGTTTGTTTAACAAGTCCAAAGATAGAAAAATCGAACGTTTTTCATGATTATAGAGTCTGGAAAAACACTTAAAAGAGAACTCTCTCAGTTCATTTTTCATAAAATAGTCTGATGAGACCGAAAAAGAGATAAATTATCGCCCACCAGACGCTTTCTTCAAATACTTTATCGAGCATGAAAATAACAAGGTTGCTCGGCTATCTTTTCATGTTTAGAGAGTCTGAAAAGAGCTTAAAGAGGACTCCAGGGGGGTTCCTTTTTCGTATAACTTTGTTGAGCCCGAAAAAGTGATGAAAGTGTGCTCAATCGCATTCTCATGTATTTTCGAGCGTGAGAATGGACAAAGACCAAGCTCGAGGTTTTATACAAAAAACATAAAAAACAATCAAAACATATGATGAAGAAGAAAAAATATGTCTGCATCCTTGTATATGAACATCAAAGTCGTTACGCCTGCAAAAGTTGTACTCAAAAGGGCATTAGGGATTAGGTTTTAATAAATAAATAATTATAAAAATTCAATAACATGGTAAAAGTGAATATAAAGGGGTAAAAACTCTTTTTACCATATCATTTTAACTTTACCACTATTTGAGTCCCAAAACCCCTCTTTTATCCTTGAAATTCGGCATCAGATTGTGGGATTTATGAGCATTCATTCGACGAACCGTCAGTGGCAGTGAGGTAGGCTCTTTGTCCTCTACTTTTTCATGGTTTAATTTTTCATTTTCATTGGCAAAAACCACCATTTTGAGTTTGTTTTGGGGGTTATTATGGTGCTCAACCATTCTTGTAGGTGATCTACACGGGACCTGCGAGAATGGGTCATTCTCGCAGGTGAGACCAAAGGCACCCGCGAGAACCTCGCACTGTGCCTAAAGGGCACCTGCGAGAACCGCAAAGTGTAAAAGTTTTTTAAAAATTTTCTCAATGAAAAGATACCAAATTGTGAATAGAGTTATTAATCTTCTTCGTGTGCTTCTTATGTAGGTATTTGGCCATCACAATGGTTCTAGAATGGCGTGAAAGGGAGCACAAAGAAGATAATGCCATTGTCGAAAATCATCCACCCACCATTGCCACTTTGCGAAACTGTGGTCTTCTGAAGTACTTTCGTATCCTGGGCATGAGTGCCCAAGTCAGGTTATTGGAGTACCTTGTACATATGTGGGATCCCGATCGGTAAGTATTCCATGTAGGGGTCCACACATTGTCCTTGGATATTGAGGACATTTACTTCTTGACAGGATTGTCACGGCGTGGGTACCACGTGAACCTGACTGGTAGCAGAGGTGGTGGGTTGCCCATGAGTGAGTACTGCCACTTACACTGTGTTCCAGAGGCAGAGAGGAGCAAAGGGAAAGTTTCCATTTGGGGAGTGCGGGATTTGACCCTCCGCACTATTGTATTCACCATTGCTCGTATGGCTGGGAGCTCTGCTCCTCACATGGCTCTTCAGAGCTACTTTCAGTATGACATAGAGTGTACTGAGCCTCAAGTTTTTAACTGGGCAGATGCAGTGCTTCATAGCATGAAAAGGCAGTTGACCAAATGCAGGCGAGGCGACCTAAAGAAATTCGGGTACGGGTCTTTATTGGTGTCCTTATTTCTCGAGAGGGATCGCTTACTGAGACTGCAGGTTGAGTGGAATTTACCGGCCCCAACAGATCCAAGAATGCTGAGATGGTGTCAGCTCATGGCCCGACACGTAGCTGGACCAATTATCAAATATGATGATACCTTCTTCGACTGGTTGCGACCACAAATGCTGATGGTCAATGATTATGCTTATGTCGGGTTGGATTTCCGAGGAGATCCAGACTTGGTCCTACCTGAGGGTGCTCAGTGGGGGGAACTTGGTAAGAAGTACACATTTTTTCTTTTTTAAATGTTTTTGTGAATTTTATCATATAAAAAATGTTTTTTTTATATGTTCGTCCAAAGACTAAATACAAAATTTGTTGTTGATGACATAGATGTGGGACCTTACCGATCTCCTGGTACTTCTCCTATTCAGCGGCGAGGAGAGGTTGCACCAGTGCCACGATGGGACACCGAGGATTATGAAGTGTTGGAACAAAACCTAGAGGGCTTGACAACAAATATTCCAGACATACCTCTTGGAGAGGTTCCACGACGTTATCAACGTCATATAGTAGGAGTGTCAGATTCCATTGGTTGACTGCTTTGTAGGGTTGCCTGGGCAGTCGTGTGTTACCATGAACGTCATCCATGACGTCACTTTGTAGAAGCTATGAGCTTCATATTTTGACATTTTGGTCCTCGGACAAAACTTTTTGTAAAAAACTCTTTTGATCATTATATATACATATGGCTTCTACCGATTTATCTTGTGTTGTGTGAAAATTGATGTGATTGATTTATAAATGATCCAAATGTCTGTCTAATACATAGTTAGCCAATGCATCAGTTAATGTATTTAGACATCTAGGAATATGTTGATATTCAATATAATCAAAATAACGTTCCAAGAGGCGAATTCACAAATACACCCGTAACAAAGTAGGACTTCGAATAGTATAGACATTACTTAACTGTAGTACTACAAGCTGCGAATCGAGTCGCACAACCAAATGACGAATACCGAGCGAGATAGCATCAATCAACAATTCGATAACGGCGCTATACTCTACAATATTGTTGGTCGCACGACTGAGACACACACCTCGTAAGGAGACAAGTTCATTTGTAGGGGCGTAAATTGCCCATGCAGTGGAAGCAAGGTTCTGAGTACTACGGCTAGTGCCATCAGCGAAGCCAATGTAGGGTAGCGAAGACTCTGACATCTGGAAATCAAACACAACGTCACATAAGGGCAGAGACCAGATAACGACAAAAGAAAGCTATAGTAACACACAAGAAGTATGATACAATAAGAATACAAGTACTCGTGCACAGGTGATTTTATGCATAGTACTTCTTCAAGTACAACCCATTCCTGGGTTCACTCAAAGGGATACTATCATAATATACTAACTCATAAGCCCCTTTTTCCAACACTCATCTAACGATATAAGGACCTCTCCACATGGCTTCGAATTTTCCATCTCCTAGCATATCTCGATCTTGTTCATAGAGGAGAACGATATCTCCTTCGGAGAAAACACGAGGCTTGAAATGTTTGTCGTATTGGGCCTTGACACATTTTTTCTGAGCTTCTATGACTAGGGTAGAATCGCGTCGACTTTCGTCTAATCGCATAAGATACAATAGACGTTCCTCCTCGGTAGAAGTGTTTGGTAGGAGTTCAACAACTAGTTTTAAAGAGGGTATCTCACATTCAATTGGGAGAATGGCTTCCAAACCATAGACTAACCGGAAAGGTGTAAAACCAGTAGTGGACTTGACAGATGTCCAGTAAGCCCACAATGTCGAAAACAACATTGTGTGCCAACTTGTTTTGTGAATCCCTATCATTCGTCAAAGCATAGTTATGAGAAATTTGTTAATTATTTCAACTTGGCCGTTGGCTTGTGGGTAATAGGGTGTTGAGTTTTCATGGCAAAGACCCAACTTTTCAGTAAGTTCAGACATCATGAAGTTTCTAAAGTGGCTACCGTGATTAGTGATGATAGCCTGGGGAACACCAAAACGAGCTATGATGTGACTAAAAATGAATAATGCTGCGGTCTTTCCAGTGTTGTCAAATGTCTGCATCACCTCAGCCAAATTTCGTAAAGTAGTCTACGGCTACAATAATGTATCTATGCCCCCCGGCCGAGTGGGGGTGACATGTCATGAAATTGATTCCCCATTTCGCAAAGGGACCAATGGAGACCACAGGGTGAAGAGGAGAGGGATGTGACCGTATCTTGTTATGATAGGTCTGGAAAGCATGGCATGTTTGAATGACGATTATGCAGTCGTTTAATAAAGAAGGCCAAAAATACCCTGCTCGTAAAATCTTCTGGGCAGTAGCATACCCAGACATATGACCACCATAGGCTCCAGAATGGCAGTCATTCAGAGCTCTCTCGGCTTTGTCGAATGTGAGGCAGCGTCAAAAAATGGAGTCAATCCCCTGACGATAAAGAGTATCCCCGAGGATAATATATTGACGAGCTTAGTATCGTATTCGACGTCAGTTAGTACTGAACAAAGTTGGCCAGAAAGTTTGGGTTTAGAGATATATAATGATATCACCATACCAAAGATCATCAGTGCTGATGAGGAAAAGGGATTCATCAGGTAATGAATCAGCTGCTACATTTTCCGTTTCAGAATAGGGAAAGTCGCATATCAACTTAACAAACACTAAGGACTTCTTGGACATGGCGCGTTCGAATTTCAAGTTAAACTCCTGGAGTATCAAAATCCATTTGGAGTACTTTCCCCCTAGAAATTGACGTGTGAGAATTTGTTGCATAGGGTTGCAGTTAGAAATCATTGTAGTCTTGCGCGAGAGGATATAGTGCCAGAAGCATTGGACGGCTTGGACGGCTGCCAAGGCCAGTTTTTCGACATGTAAATACTTGATTTCGGTAGGCGTTAGATTTCAACTCAAGTAGTAGATAACATGTTCATCGTGAGCATCATCCTCTTGGATGAGAACCATACCAATGGTGTAATCCGAGGCAACAAGGTAGAGGAAATAATCGTGACCGTAATCGAGGGGAAAGAGAAGTGGAGCATGTGTTAGGGATAATTTCAAAGCTTTGAAAGCATTGTTTGTGATGGTATCCCAGACGAAATCAGACCCCTTTTTTAGGAGATGCGTAAATCCATGAGTTATCTCAGCATAATTTGGAATAAAACGACGAAGAAAGTTTGCTTTCCCCTACAAACTTTGTAACTGGCGAAGTGTAGAAGGAGGAGGGAGATTAAGGATCGCCTCAACCTTTAAAGGATCCACCCTGATCCCTTGATGTGAAACAATAAATCCTATAAGTCGGCTGGATTCCACGCAGAAAACACACTTATGAGGATTCAAACGTATACGGTAAAACCTACAGCGGACGAAAATGGCTCGGAGGTGGGTTGGATGATCGACTCGACGCATTGAGTGATCGGGTAAATTGTCCAGATATGGTTGAATGATGTGCTTGATACAATGGAAAGCATAAGACATAGCACGTTGAAAAGTTGCATCAACATTCTTGAGACCGAAAGGGAGTTTTCGATAGGAAAAAGTTCCCCAAGGAAAAATAAAAGCAGTCTTATGTTGATCCTCGAGAACAATGTTGATTTGATGATACCCGGAGAAACCATCCATCAGAGAGAATATTTCACTTCCGACGCAATCGTCAACAATTTGATCGACGAAGGGGGTAGGAAAGTTGTCTTTGGGACAAGCTTTGTTGATATCCCTATAATCAATGCATACACGAATTGTGCCTTGTTTCTTATCGATCGGGACAAGATTGGAAACCCAGTCAGTGAGAGCCACCGGGTAAATAAAGCTATCTTTGAGAAGTTTCTCAAATTCGAGCTTGATAGCCACCACTTTACGTGGGTGAACTAGACGAAGGCATTGTCGGACGAGTTTAGCGTCGGGGTATGTCTTGATCTCATGTATCACAATGTCGGGGTCAATACCCGACATTTCTTCGTAGCTCTAGGTGAAGATGTCACGAAACTCTTTAAAAATGGACGTGTAGGTAACGATTCATCAGAGGAACACAAAGCTTCGATATGGAGATTTTCGACTTTTCCAGGTTTGATGGATATGTCGAGGGGAATAGTGGGTGAGATATTGCTTAAGTTCCCTTTGAAAAACACATCGTGTGTGGACCCGAGAACGGTTGAGATGACGAAAACAGTCGATGGGGTCGATATCCGTTGGTAGTTCTCAATGGTATGTTTCTCCAGAAAGATGATGGAACGATCATGTCCATTGTCCCAAGGGGTGTCCTCCATGACAGACATGATCATCTCGTCAGTGGGAAAAATGACATAGAAAGGATCTGGAGATAACTCACCAAGAGAGGGGGTAGAAGGGGTTGCCGATTGAATGGCCTGATAGGTGGATTCAACCAGACTTAATGACATTTCATCACCGTAACAAAGATAATCTCCAGGGTCAGGTACTATCCAGGGGTCGTGAGATGCAGGCAGTTTGTGAATCGAGGTGGAGATCATGTTGATTGAAGAAACTGATGAGCGTGGAACATCAGGTGGTGGAATGGGGAAAGTACCCATTAAGGAAGAGTCTTTGAGAAGGCCTACACCGACGTTCTCATAACCCGGTGGGGTTTTAGCGATGAACGGTACATTTCCATTATGGGTATCGGAATTAAAGAAGGCTAATTGGTCGGCAGTGACTACCTTCCCTTGATGTGGGAAACGTACCACACGGAAAAGGGTCGACACAACTGTGTGCATGGAATCGATCCAGCTGTGGCCAAGCAGAATATTGTAATCAAGGGGAGCATCGAAGACTTCCACTTCGACTTGGATCGTTTTGCCTTCTAGCGTGATGGACAATGAAGGAAGGACACCGTAGGGCTTAAAACTGGATCCATTGAAGGCTTTGAGAGTGTTCTTGGATTCATTCAAAGAGGGAGAGACAATGGATTTCCAACAAGTCAGAGACACGACACACATTGAGGCACCCTCATCGATAACGGTTCGACAAATGTTTTTGTCAGAGATAATCACTTGGATCTGGAATGCGAGTTGAGGGGGTAACCTTGGAACGTGATCTTCCAAGTCAAAAATTATTAAATTCCTATCCATCGGGTCGATTCCACCAATAGATTTCAATAGTGCCTTCCGTTGTATGGGAAAACTTTGAAGGACTTCGAGGGCTGACATCGCAGAAGGTGCTTGGGCCAGATCTTCAACAATGTTGTAGTTCTGGGCAGCACGAGCATGTGGATTGAAAGTTGATTTTTGAATGATTCCCTTTGGGGGGGTCGAAGAACTGTGTCAAGGCTCGGTCATTCGAGATGAAGAGAACCGTTGGTAGGTGGAGTCGTGGGAGAGGGTTGTACCAAGGAAGGAGGTAGGTCATCAACCTTCTCTTTAGAGGGAGAATAATCTTTGGCTCGAGTGGTGAGTACAATGTCGTTCTGCTTTGAATCGCTAGTACACATCAATACATAGGATGTAGTAGAAGATGAAGGTTGGTCGTGAATGAACAACTGAGCCTGTTGTTGAGACGGGAAGGGTTGGGACAAAATGGTCGGAGTAGGTGGTTTTGGAGCTCCTTGAAGGAATTTAGTGACCTCGGCTCGTCGTGGAAAATCCTTCTTGTAGTGATCATCACCACAGATAAGACAAGGGTATCGAGGTTTGCGATTATCCCGATCATCAACAGGTGTAGTTTTGGTTCGCTCTGCTTGAGAAGTATTTTTGTCCTCCTTATTCTTACCCCTTCCCTTTTTGGATTTGTTTTTACCGGCTAGGGTAGATTGAACTGCATTGACCTCAGAAGTCTTGTCGGTGGGAGGGGCAGGAGACGGAGCATTTTGAACATTAGAAGAAGCAGGTTTGGGGTTGGTGCTTGAGGCAGAATGTGATTGGGCCTGGAAAGTGTCAATCACACCTTTGACTGCATGAGAAACAACTGGATTAGTTGAAGTGGCGGAAGTGGAAGGACGAGGTAAGTCAGGTAGTAAATCGTAAAGGGTACCCGTTTGTGAGTAAACGAGTTCAAGGTATTGAGCACGACTTATGTCTTGCTCTTCTGTGACCACTCCACCCATGGCGATGTCACGACCGATGTCATGCACAAATGATTTTGTGAACCACTCTGCCAGCAACTGATCGGGGAGTTTGAGTTTAATGAGACGTCGTCTCCGTCGCCACTCATGAATGTGATTGGATATATGAGTGTCTTTGTTTTGTTTGAAAGAACTCAAAATCTCGGTCCCCGTTTCATAACGAATCGGTAACTGGTAGTGTGTGAGGAAAGCCATAGCTAGGGTGTTGAAGTTAGCGAAGAAACCTCGTGGTAATTCTATATACCACTTCGTAGCAGAACCTGTGAGGGTTCGTTGAAAAAGACGTAAATGAATAGAGTCATCCATCAACGAGTTGGATGAACACCATAGGTGAAAATTCATGATGTGATTGTTCGGTTCCTCTCCCACTTTTCCATCGAATTTAGGGATGTCCGATGGTAGCTTGGCTGGTATAGCAGGCCATTGGGGAGAGTGACGAATTGGATCATTTAAAATCCTTGACAAATCTGGAAGATCCAAAGTGGCCAAGAAGGGTAACTGTCGATTCACCTGTGGGTACTGGTGGCTTTGGGGAGGAAGCTCCATCGGAAAACCAGTAGGACCATAAGAAGTCTGCATATAATGTGAAGACCCAGGCAGATTCGGTGGTGGTTGGAGAGGATAGTAGCTCATGGGATTGTATCCTTGAATAGGGACGTGAGTTTGAGCATTCGAACCCCAGATGGGATTGGACGTACTTGGATATGGTTGGCCTATATTAGGGGGTATAACGGATGCAGCTGGAAGTTGTTGCCCCCCAGTCCATTGAGGAGGATGTTGTATCAGATGATTCCAATACTGGGCCAAGGACAGAGGTATGTTTTGTCCATAAAGTGGGTTTGGTCCTCCTATCGAAGGTGGTGTTCCAATTGATGGTAGCGTTCCAATTGGGGATTGTGTTCCAATTGGGATTTGTGTTCCAATATGAATTTTCCCACTGAGAGGGGGTTGAGTCATACCACCTTGGTGAAATTGTCCACCGATGAGAATCTGGTAATTTGGTGTGAATGACGGGATAGTCCCACTAGGATTAAAACTTCCAGTGGAGGACGAGGAAGGTGCTCCAAAAGGAAATTGAAGGAGTGTCAGAATAAAACTGGGAAGAAAGTGCCCAGAAGAAGAGGGACCAACAGGAGAGCCAGATGGAGTTTGCGGAGGAGTTGAAATGTAAGCATACAACGCTCGGTATCCGAGTGGTAGTGTCGAGGTGATACTGGGCGTGAGCGGTGTGCCGATGGGGGCTTGGCTAACCACGGTAATCCCGGTGTGAACACTCATAGTATCTGTGTGATGGGCCATTTCGATAGGGATGTTCAAGGTGTGGTCAGATCGCGGGGCATCCGTACCAAGAAAGTAATAGGCGGTAGTAAATGGTACTATCTCTGGACTAGAGATTTTGGAAATCATAGGTGAGCCTGGACCAAAAAGGTCCCGTTGAAAAATGCCCGTAGACCAAAAAGGATCTTGGCCTTCTATGCCTGGAAAGGGTCCAACCGTTGATCCAGAAGAAACAACAACTAAGTCTCCGGAAGAATTCAGTCGCATAAACGGTCGCTCAGAATTGGGGTGAAGTCGAAAGTCCTCTCGAGTATTGGTAATTCAGAAATGTTCTAGAGAGTCAGTTCGTTCCACTTGTGGCGTGGTGACGTCTTGGACTTCACTCCATTGAGGAGAGCCCTGGGGTGAACTTGTAGGCAAGGGTTGAGAACCTTCCAGGTGCTCTGGAGATAAACCCTGTTTTCTACGTGAATGACATGGAGGAGCTATTGTAAACGAGTGACAAAATTATGAAGAAAATCATATGGTCAACTTTGGTAAACAAACAACACGCGCTAGTAAACAAAATCTAGGAAACAATACCAAGCAATCAAGACCTTCTAATTCTGAAGCCACTAGTTGGTGATGAAATCCAATGTCGCAACAACGAGACGAGAAGGGGTTGGACTAGGGTGGAAAATTTACGCTGACGACCTACTTAATGGACTTACACCCTGGTGCAAGCTCCCACACATAATCATGGGTATACCCTCCAAGGAGCCCGAGTGAGTTTGGCCAATGTCGATTCCAGGTACTGTGAAGACTTTCCCCTTCATAGTCACCTTGTGTAAGAACCTAGAAAGATAGGCCACTAAGGTTACCACCGACAACAATAAATCCTTGGGGGACAGTCGACAGTCCGATCCACACGCAAGGGCAGAGTTTCTAGCATGAAATCAACTCAAAAGGCTTCCACTCATCATTGTGGGTATACCTCCAAGTGACCCCCGTAATATGTGAAATCTCTACACTGATATCAACAAAGCAGGCTCAGTAACTCTGTCAATATCAATGCGACCTCATGTTTGAACCTTGTGTGAGAAGGGCTTCCTAGGACAAGATGTTTGTAAATGGAATTTGACACTCCTTAACACAAGATGCTATTGTGTGTTTTGTGCTTTGAAGAGTGTATCTCTCTACCTATTCCAAAGTGCTAGCCTAGCTAAATGTTGGTGTAATAGAGCCCTAGAAAAGAGTTACTAGTTAAATTTTACATTTACGCAATGTTATTAGGGGATGTTTTTACTCAAAGGAAGCAGAGATGAAACTGATGTTGTATGAGACTCTGACCCAACGATGCATAGATGAGACTGAAATATATCAATTTTCATTCGATGAATCCTATGTATGGGAGGGAAAGAGAATTTTCTGGATCAAACTTTGAACTACGATACACAATTTCCTTTAAAATGCAATTGCAACGAATCACGCATCAATAACAATTCTCTATTGTTTATTTTTCAATAATTTCAACAATTGATTTTCAATACTTTCGAAGACGAAAATGATTTTGAAATAAAAACGTTGTTCACTTTTCAAAAAGGACCTACACCATGATGGTGAGAGTGAAGAAAACCAAAAACTAATGAACAAGCAATAGATAAAAACCCAAACCAATCTTTCAATGGAAACAAAAATAACAAGCAAACCAAACTAGTCT